>LPNX010136218.1:0-58309 GCA_001517045.1 Pseudotsuga menziesii | reverse complement strand
GAGGTCGAATTTGTGGCTAGGGTTAGGGTTTAGCAAGTGGCAACTTGCTTAACAAGTGATTGACTTGCTCAACAAGTCACCCTGGTTTATTTAAAAACAATTGGAGCTCAATTTCTCAGTTTGAATGTTTATTATGATGATTTTTATGAATCTAAGGCTTCCTTGCTGAGTGTTGTGCCTCAATTTCTTGGGAGATGCACCCCAAGGTTCTCATTCCCTCTCTCCTCTTCCCCTCTTCTTCCCCCTTCTCATTGCAGGTTGCATTGGAGCTATGGAGCAGCCTCTCAGAGTTGATTCAGGATTTGTTAGCAGCCTATAGCCATCCATTACTGTACATCATATTTCATTAATAGGTCCAATATTTTTCAATATTTAAGGGTTCAAACCTCCATGCCCTTCCTTGTATTATGTCAATAAAATACATTGTAATGATGCACAATGTTGAAGAGAGTGTTATAGTTAATTGATGATAGTAATTTAAAGTTTATTGGATGTAATATGATATTGTAAACATTATCTACAATTTTTATTCCAATCTGATTCGAAATGGCTAAGATTTACTCATTTTAAGTCAACTTAGTCTAGATTTGCATTGGAAAATAACTAGTTTTACTAAAACTGATGTAAAACACGTTCTATAAACTCAAATTGTGCTTTGTAAATTCCTATGGGTCAGTGACAAGCCTAAATTCCCATATAAATTTCTATAACCCTTTGTTTTTGGTAGTACCACCCTTTTGGATCCTCTTCTGCGCAGGGTTTCTCTTGACCAAAATTGCCAAAAATCCCCAAATTCACCCAAAACACCTTAAACTTTCCAAAACCTCATAAAATTGTCTAAATACCTTTTTCTATGTTACATTAATGCTGGAACAAACCTCTGCGATTTTCTTGAAGCCTCTGGTTGAAACAAACCAAACTACTCTCCTTTGTTTCACGGTTTGGCTGCCCAGAAGCGTGGTAGTAGGTTTCCACAGTGCAGAATCTGAACCCTAAATCAAACCAAATATAAATGTGTTATGGAAGAGAAAATTCTATTTCTGAAATCTCTTTGTTTTCTACCCACTGATCACTCTTGTCCTCTGCAAAATGTCCTAGAAGAAACCCTTGTTTTTCCCAATCCGAGAATGCTATGTGTGAACCAATTAAAATTTCATAATTGTTTAAGTAAATTTACAGAATTAAAGTGTTCAAGTCTACACACTAGACTTAGGATATTGCATTTGGAGACTGGAAAATCAATTCCCATCCACATGGGATATGACTCCACCATCATTTCAGAAGGACAAGGTACTGTTGATCTTGACAATGGCTATTTTCAAATGTTTTGTATGTACCATCCTTGGCATCAAAAATCCTTAGTGTTTATCAAATGACACATACAGGAGTTCCCAATAGAGTATCCTTCATCCCGAAAGATGTAGAGATCACGGAACTTGTATCCGAGAATCTTGTTGCAAAAGGCCTTGTAAACCATCATGCAAAAGCCTATGAGTTTTCCCATTTTGTGGCGGATGCAAAGCCCACCACACTGCTAACTCATGGAAATGAAGTTAGTAGACTATGACATGAGAGGTTCGAACATCTCAAATTCAAATACTTGCAGCAATTACAGAAAAATTCCATGGTTAAAGGCCTCCCGGTCATCATGGCAACCACTAGAATTTGCAAGGGTTGTGTTGTTGGAAAGCACCCTGAGCACAAGTTCGATCGGGGGAAGCCAAGGCGAGCTACATGCATCTTGGGACTGATACATTATGATATCAGTAGTCCCATGCCTATCACATCCATGAATGGATCAATATATCTTCTAACTTTTATTGATGATTTTTCCAGGTACACATGGGTCTTCTTTATCAAAAAGAAGTCTGAAGTCTGTGAAAAATTCACTGAACTGAAGGCCTTGATCGAGAATGCATCTAGCAAAAATATCAATATATTGAGATCTAATAATGGTGGGGAGTATTTAAGTAATGAATTTATGCACATATTCTCCCAAATTGGTATTCAGGTCGAGCATTTAATTCCCTACACTCCCCAGCAAAATGGTGTAGCGGAGAGGAAGAATCGGTGTCTCAAAGAGATGACCACCTGTATGTTGGAATCAAAGAAGTTGGCTTCAAATTTGTGGGATGAAGCCATGAATGCTACAGAATACATTTAGAATAGAGTGCCACACTCATCTGTGAAAGGGAATACCCCTTTTGAAGAATACTTCAGACACAAGCCGGATGTGTCGAACCTGTGGGTGTTTGGGTCCACTGCATGGGCTCGAATTCCACTTAATAAAAGGATGGATTTGAAAACGCAAAGCATAGAATGTCTATTTATTGGGTATATTGATGAATAAAAAGTTTTCAAGCTTCTAGATATCAAAACAAAACATATCATCATCGAAAGGAGTGTCAAGTTCGAAGAGCCTCTTCAGGAGGTGGAACTAGTGAAGGAGAAAACTGTTGAATTTACTTCCGATTCTACTGAATATTTGGATGATGAAATTGGGGGTGATGACCTTGATTTGGATCCTGAAATTTTTGATATCAGTGTACATAAAAAATAATATGCTGAATCAGAACCTGAAGTACAAAATCATCTCCCAACTTGGGCCCGACAGACACTCTCCTCCGTAGGAGATAACATTGGAAATCCAGATGATCCAAGGAGAACCTGGTCTGATTTCCAAAGAAAATGTATTGCGCTCTCTTGTCATAATTATTTGATGTCTGAATATTGTTATTTTATGATATTTTTAGACCAAAATTCCTACTACCATGCTCAGAAGGATCCGAGATGGCAAGTTGCGATGGGTGAAGAGATGAATTCTCTTCAGAAAAATCTTCTTGGGAGCTAGTTTCTCTTCCTCCGGGAAGGAAATTGGTTCAATGCAAGTGGGTGTTTCAGACTAAGGTTGCTGCAGATGGAAGAACCTACAAATATAAGGCAATCCTAGTGGCAAAAGGTTTCTCCCAGGTCCAAGGTGTGGACTACCATGAGACTTTTGCACCAGTTGCAAAATGGACTCCATCCGCCTAGTTTTGGCAATTTCAGCATCTAAGCATTGGAAAGTGCATCATATGGATGTTAAGTCAGCCTTTATGCATGGATATATTCATGAGGAGATATAAATGAAGAATCCTAATGGCTACATCTCTGATTCATAATTGGTTTGCAAGCTAAAGAAGTGACTATACGGGTTAAAACGGGCCCCAAGAGAGTGGTATTCCAAGATGGATGCCTTCCTTCTCTCGCAAAACTTCCGAAGGTGTAGATCAGATAAAAATGTGTATATAAAGTAGTATTATGTTCATTTGATTATTATTATTTTATATTTTTATGACTTACTGATCACAGGTATCATAGTTCTTTCTATTTCGGTCATCGAAATTGCTCTCCACAATGCATTTGAAATGAGCGATTTGGGGCTCTTAAAACAATTTTTGGGGCTTGAAATTGAGCAAAATTTTGATGTGATAATGGTCACTTAGTCCAAATACATATCATACCTGTTAGTTAATTTTAACATGGCTGAATGTAGAGCTGCTCCATTCCCTTTCCTTTCAGGGATTATCCTTGAAGAAGGAAAAAGCACACCTCCCATGTACTACACTATTTATCGACAGCTAAATGGTATCTTGTTGTAATTGACTCATTCTCAGTAATATAGCTATTATTATGTGAATGCTGTATCAAGATACATGCAGCAGCCCCATGATATTCATGGGAAGGCAGCCAAGAGGATCCTCCAGTACATTCAGGGAACCAGGACCTACGACATTCACTATGCTGCAGACTCCGAGCTAGAGCTGGTTGGATACACAGATTTCGATTGGGTGGGTGATTCTATTGATCAAAATTCAATTTCCAGATATGTCTTCATGTTTGGTGGTGGCCCCATTTGCTTCTCTAGCAAAAATCATGCCGCTATAGCATTGTCTTCAACAGAGGATGAGTATTGGGGAGCGGTGAATGCTTGCATCCAAGCTATTTGGTTGCAAGGATTTCTTTCAGAGTTTGATATTGGTAGTAATTTGTCCACTGTCCTCTTTTGTGACAATAAAAGTGATATTAATATATCCATAGATCTAGTTACCAAGAAGAGGACCAAGCATGTAGAGATACACATGCACTATATCAGGGAGCTAGTGCATGATAGGACCATCATTCTGCAATAATGCCCATCTGATGAGCAGATTGTAGACATATTCACCAATATGTTTTTAGAAAATAAATTCACTTACCTCCGTTCACTGTTGGGGGTGAGTTCATCAGGGTGATCCAACTACTTTCTGTGTTCATCTTGAGGGGGGGGTTTTCCCTCTTTTCCTCACTTAGTTTGTTTTTGAGCATTGTTTGAGTTTCAGTATTGTATAGGGTGACCTATGGCCTTTGTTTCCGGAGCCCTAGCATTCTTATGGACTTTATGTTTTCTACTCCTCCCAAGTATAGCTTAAGGTGGGGTGTTGGAGACATTTACCACCATACACACTCATTTTAGTCAATTTGTCCAAGTTAAATAACTATCCTAAGTTTTATTGACTTAATTGACATTAGAGGAGCACTGTATGACATCAGCATGAGCACACCCACACATACCTTCAATAAAGGAGGCTAACTTAGCCTTCTCCTACATTCAAGGAGTCTAACTGGAGCACTTTGGGGGTGATCTGAGTGTCATAAATGCACTTTATTTCTAACTGACGGTTAAAATAAGTTAAACAGAGAAGTGAAGGTGCATCCCTTCATTAAATTGATTATTTTATGATTATTTAATGAACTGGAGTCAATGGGGGCGCCTCCAGCCACTTCTGATGGTCAGTTACACTTCAATTAACCTCATCGGGCTTCATTGGAGTCATTGATGTGCTACCACTTGTTGGTTGGATTGCGGTGACATGTGTTTGAGCTAATTTTAGTTAGAATCAGTCATTTATTGCACTCTGACTTTAGTTAGGGCTCATTTGAGTCAATTAGGGTTTTGATCAGTGGTTAACTTGATTGTTTACTGTGGCTTACATTCAATTAAGCTAGACTCACTCATTCAATTCGAATGACCTCCTTGGGAATTCAAATTGTCTTGGAATTCATGCATCTCGCATGATCATTTTATTGTATTATCATTCTTTCATTTCATTATACAGAGCTGCTACTTCCATTATAGCACCATTTTGCCAATTTTATGAATATTTGTCTAAATTCTTTGTGATACTGTGTTTTCAGTTCCTAGACCAATGTGACAAATTAATACGTTATTCCCATGGCAAATTTCCCATGACATTAATTGATCAGATTTTGGATGAGTGTACAGGAAGCGAAGTCTTCTCGTTTATGGATGAATTTTCAGAATACAATCAAATCCAAATTAAACCCAAGGATCAACATAAAAATTCATTTATATTTCCTTTTGGTACCTTCACATATAGAAAAATTCCTTTCATCCTAAAAAATGTCAAAGCTACTTTTGACTAGAATGTGGCCTTTGCCTTTCACGACCTTAAACGTATTATCGAATTTTGTCTGGATGGTTTAGCTTCTCACTCTTAGTTGAGAGTGGATCATCTAGATTATTTGCATTTAGTGTTTGAAAGATGTCATCGTTATAAATTTTGGTTAAATCCTAAAAAGTGCATATTTTTTGTTTGGGTTTCCTAGTTATTGGGATTCATCCTCTCTAAGGACGATATTAGGGTTAGTTCACCAAAGGTCAAGGAAATACTACGATTATCTTTCCCATGTGCAATTACACACCTTTAGAGTCTCCAAGGGATGGTAATTTCTTACATCAATTTGTCGTCAATTATGCCAATTTGACCAAGGGATTTATGCGTGTGTTGAAGAAGGATACTCCATTCATGTGGCATCAGCGAGCCGAAGAGTCTTTGACACTCTTGAGAAATCCTTGACATCGCCACGCATACTTAGTCCGCATGACTATAGTTGGGACTTCTTGTTATATGTTTTTTCATGTCAAGAGACGATTGGTATGGTTCGAGATCAAGAAGATGATGAGCTCCATGAGCATGTTATTTATTATCATAGTTGAAATCTTAATGATGCAGAACTTTGATATAGTCACGTTGAGAAATTAACCTTAGCAACTATCCATGCAGTACAACATTTGATGCATTACATCTTGCTTCTCCAGACAATGGTTATATCCCATATCAATCCATTTCAATTCATCTTGACTAGGTGGATGATAGGGGGAATATAATAAATGGATTGTTATTTTGCAAGAATTCGACCTCGGATTTTTTTTGGAGAAATCAAATATGTTGCTAGGTTTTGTTGAGTTGATGGCATATCTCCCTAGTATGGATGAAGATATGATTTATGGATGAACAATATTTTTCTCATTTTGTCTACAAACCCTTGGTATGGAAATTGTAATATCCCAAAAATTCATAAAAATTTAAAAGTTTTCAAGTGACATAAAATGTCTATAGTCACAGCTAAGTACCTGGTAAAGGTTAGCGAGAAATGAAACAATTTATAAAAGAACATGGGATTGCTTTTTTAAAATAACATCTAAACTAAAAGGTATAATCTTGAAAACTTGTGTTAGTGCTATTAATGACTTAATAGCTGTAATTCTATCAAAGTTAGAAAAGGACTTGCATTTTACTGCTACTCGATATACTGATGTTTATCTTTTGTCAAGTAGGTAATAATTCTTGTATCTGATCAGGGCTTACTTAGCATTTATCTAACTTAATTGGAATGCTGGTTCCTTACAGGTTTAGCAAGTAAGCATAAGATCCAGTAGGGTGTTATTTAAATTCACGTCGAGAAGCTACTTCCCTAGCATGATTAAGATGCTAGTCTTAGAAAATGTTTTATTATGCTGCTTGTCTTCAAGGAAGTAGAGTTAATCTTTTTCTGTCGTTACAACATTATAATAAAAGTATAAGAAACTACACCAGCATAGTTATAAAATGCATTCTATATACTATGCCGAAGGATAATCAAATTATTGTTTGGTTTGAGTCAAGAATACCATATACTTTTGAAAGCAAATTTGATCTGGATTTTAACTAGGATGCATTCATAGTACTTAGTCTTTTGCTTAGTTGAAGCATACATTGGATTCTAGTTTTGAGCATCATTAAATGAATCATACACAAGATCTCCTTCATAAATTCCTAAACCATCATCCTAGCTTATTTTTATTGGAAAAGAGTTACTCTAAAACTCCTATGACCTACATCCAAAGATGTATACCATTTTTACCTTAATCTAGGTTTTTCATTATATACTTTGCATGTTATAAAAGGATGTACTCTTTATTCTTTTTATATGTATATTTTACTTTAAAAATCTGAGTGCCCCCTTAGCTATGACTAAATCTTCATGCAAGTTGATTAGTAGACTTGAAATATCTTTATACAAAGTCTTGGCACATGAAGTTAGCAAAATAATCTATTTAAAAATGACAGGGCTTATGGCTTACTTCATAACTTAAGATTATTTTTTATAACCTATGTATCGTTAATCTCCATGGAAATGACTCTATATTATTAGCAATCACAAACAAAGTATAGTTTATAATGATCAATGGTTTGATTGTAAATCACTTTGCTGCAATGGTGACTATGGAACTATACCCATGATGGAGAAATTATTTGGAAAGACACATGTGAGAGTTTTATCCACAAACGGGTTGACTTATAACTGCAAACCCCACTCATTTGTTTAGCAGAGCGAGGGTTCGTTCGTCTTGTTAGCCGAGCTAAGAGCTCATAGCCATTGGAGACCTATAACCACCTTCAAGTTTTGACAGCTTGCTTCAGAAATCAAATGCTGTGACTGTCTGAGAGAGATCATGAGTGGTTTTTGGTCTTTAACGGTTAATGTAGTTTGTAGTGAATGTAGATATTGGTTTTTCTTCAAGACTCAAGGACTCCGTAAGTCTTGATCTTGCAAACTGACTGACAGAGCTCAAGTAGGATTATTTCTCATCTGGTTGCGTTGATTTTCTTGTTTTTCCTTTGCAGTGGTGAATCAAAGTCTTCTTGTTTTCCGAAATGGTGCCAAAATGACCTAAGGTGGTCATTTCACCTCAGATTCAGCTCGAAACTATAACAGGTAAATACTTACTCTCATTTCATTTTTAGATTAATTTTATTATAAAGGGTTTTACAAATTAAAAGAAAAAATAATTTGTAATGATAAGGTTTGTTAACTTACAGGCCCTTCTCCTGGCTCTATGGGTGGAAACGAGCTTCTCCTTCAATGTTACACTTGAGCATTCAAATGGTAAGCCTTGGTTGCAAATGAGGGTTTCTTCCTGCAATTTTTTGTGGTGGTTGGAAGTTAGGTTCTTTGCAGTTGAAAAGGAACAGCCTTGGTTTACTTGCTAGCTTGTTGTTTCTTGCTTGCTTAATCTATATGAGTTCAAAACCCCTAGAGGGTACTTTGTGTAGGGAGGAAGAAGGCTATAGTAGCCATGATAAAAAGAATGGTTTTTATGTCTCTGCCTTTACGGCTTGAACAATGTAAAATTATTTTGCTTCTCTTGATAGAGCTAAGCTCTAAGCCCTACGAGGCTATTGACTTCTGTCTGGTTTATTTTTAGTTTTTAAAAATATATTTTAAGAGAAAAGAAAAGATTGTTAATCAGTTAGGATTGTAAAAGGATTAATTGTTTTTACCTTTCTGTGATGTATGGTTACTGTTTGATAAAACTTGCTTTGTATAGTTCAGTTTTTAATAGGCTTGAGCCTCGACTTTGAATTTTAAAGGCCATAAGCCATTGCTTCTTAATCAGTTTTGTTTTTCACAAACTATTGTTGTATTATTTTAGTTATTTTATCATGCAATTAAAATGATTTACAGTGTAGTGTAATTATGGAAATTTTTACTATGTTAAGAGTATTATTATTACTCTATTTGGCTCATAAGGGTAAATTTTTATGTATACCCTACAGTTCAGGAAAGAATAGTTTTTTACCTGAAATATTCTTAGCTCTGTTTTATTATTTTCCTTTAATGATTTTTACAATTGTTTTGATTCTTATAAAGGAAGATTTAGGGTAAATATTTCAAGCTTGAGAATAGGATTAAGTTTATCTTTAAATAACCTAGGTAGCTGTTTTTAGGTTATAGTAGAAACTTCTGTCTTAAATCAGAGACACATATTGTCTGGAAATCAATTGTTATAAGATTGTTTTGAAAATTATCTTAACCTAAACCCTAGATGATAGTCTGTTTACTATACCTATGTTTATTTATTAAACTGTAAGTTTTGTGTTTTATAAAGAATACTAGTATTAAAAATAGTTCTATAAGTAGTATGATTGCTAAATGTTTTTATATACCTATGTTCAGTTCTTGTTTGAAGTAAATACATTTAATACATATAGTATTTACTATTTCTTTATAGAATAAAATCATAAGAAAACTATAGCAGAATTTAGTTACATTTTTCTTTTAGGTTAAATGAAAATCATCATATCTACCTAAACACCCAACTATACTAGAGTACTGCCTAAGCCAAGCATGGAAAAATATAGTATGGAATTCTAATTCTATTTATTTCTCATTTAGCATTTTACTAATATTTCTAACATAATCTACTAAGTCCATCAATACACAGTTACTCCTTTCTTCATAAACCCTAATTAAATACTAACAAGCCTATATTTGAAAACTCGTAAACATTTTACTGAAGACAGTAAATAAATATAATAACATGAAACAAATAGAACCTATCAATGATGAGGCGACAACAGCTTAAGGAGGCTGTTCCTCCAAACCAACTCCTTGAGAAAGCTTTGAATGCACTTCCTCAGGACCCCCGAGCCTATTTCTTGGTCCTCCTGGTAGAGTACTCGGTGGAGGATATGTCCTTAAGACCTTCTGTCACCTAACTGATCTAATTACCTCAGTCATTCAAATCTACTCACAGCAGTAAGAACTTCAGCCTAATAGCTGCAATAAGTTCACTCTCAGCAGTTAACCCCTCAAACTTACTTCAGTAATCCCCTCCATCAAATTTCTCATGAGTAAATTCATTCACTCTGAATGATCACCTCTCAAAATGCGCAGCCTCAGCTATCTTCAATGGGAAATTTTATAGAAATGCCTAGGTATTCTGGGTCAGTTTTCACTTAATGAGCCACCTGCTCTAGTTCCACTTTCTTGGGGAATCATGACCACAAATATAGGGAAGTTGCCACATGAAATAGTTGGAAGTAGTTTGAGGATGCTGCCAGTTGTCAGTGTACTCTCCACCCAGTATTGTCCACCAAGTGACCAGTTAACACTCTTTTAACAACTTCCCTAAGCTGTTGTCTAATCATTTATTTATTTATAAATAAAATATTTTGAATTACATTAATTATTCTTGACCCCATTGGGTCATTGTAACAAATATAAAATAAAATATTAATTAAATTAGTAATTACTAGTGAAAGGGTGTAACCCTTCACTATGTTGGCTCAAGCCATATAAAAGGCGAGCTTATTGTACATTTTTCCAATCATCCAATATATTATTATTATTCATATTTTATTATTACAATGATAGTCAGATTCGACTAATGGACAACCGGATTCGGTTGCTCCATTTGGTATCAGAGCTCGGATTCGGCTCCTTCAACTTGAGCTTAGATTTAGCTCCTTCAACCTGAGGTCAGATTCAGGTTCTACCACTTGAGCTCAGTATCGGCTCATCTCACATCACCCTTCCGCTCACATCTCTCATACATCCTTAATTTCATTTCTCCCTACCATCATTCGTGAACTCCATCCTACCACTCATCCATTGGCTTTAGGCCACTTCCTTCACGCATTGTTTCACCTTCTAGTTGTGTCCAAACTTCCCCATATCCACTTCTTCCATATCCCTTCTCCATTCTCTTTGTTGCATTCACTCTCCTTCACTTTCTATGTCGTCCAACCTTGCTTCTCCATCCTTCCGTCTCTCCCACGTCACCACTCACTTCCTTTGGAAACCATCCACCAACTCCTCTGCACCTCGAGCTCTTCCACCTGCCCCATGCTCCTTCACATCCCCTCTCCACCTACGTTCCCTCAATGCACCAACACCTCCATCCACAACACTCTGCGCTTCAAAATATCTTACTACACTCTATTCCTTTCACTTCTCCTCGCGCCTCCTGCGCGTTCCAACCTCATCCAACCTCCTCCATATTCGAGTCCCCATGTCCTCCCCATGGCATCCACCCTTCTCTACTACTGCATGTCCTTTCCCTTGCCGCCTCCATTACCGTGTCATCATCTCACTGCGCTATCATCTCACCTCCACGACCTGTAAAACCAAAAAGCAAATTGTTATAATATATTATAACACAATATATTATGATATATTATAACACAATATATTATAACATAATATAATATAAATTCAATATATTATATTATAATATAATTATAATTTTTTTAATTTGGTTTTATTATATAAAAACAAAAATAAAATAAGGTTTTATTATATAATAATTAATTATTATTTCTTAAAACCTCACTATCTTTAGAAGATAATAATAATAATAATTAATTAATATATTATTATTCAAATTTCACCAAAAAAAAACAGAAGAGCGCCAAAATACACACCTCCGTATACAAGGTCCAAGACCATGGAGGAACTAAAAGAGAAGATCGAAAAAATGGAGAAGGACATAAAGTCCCTTGTCTCTAACCAAGAAGGCTTGAAGGAAAAGATGCAAAATAACAATACATTACTCAAAAAAAAAAATTCTTTGGTACTAGAAAGAAGGATCGATGACAAACTTGACATCCTGAACGAAAAACAAAAAGACGTGGATGACAAAATGAGTACCATAACGCAAAATATAAACACCTTAACATAGAACATGAGCACCATGGCATAGAACCATAATACATTAATTGAGATGTTACAAAGGCTCATACCCAGTTCAGGCCAAGTCAGCGGTCCACACATGCTAGATGCCTCATTTCATGTTGCCACCCAGGAAACACTCGCAAAGAATCAAGAAGAATTGTAAAAAGAAATAAAGATTAACAATGCGATGCTTAAGCAAGAGATAGAAACACAAGTATTGCTATATATGGAGGCACGATTAAACAAAAAAATAGATGCTATAAGTAAAATAGTAGAGAATAAAAAAATGAAAAAGCTCTGCCAACAACGAAGCAATTCAGATATGTCACTTTCATCGTCTAGTAGTTCCGAGCCACCATCAAACCATAAGGAAAAAGGAAATCAACATCGTCCTTACAAAGTGCACCCACCTAAAGCAAAAATAGAGTTGTCGAAATACAATGGGAGTCAAGACCAACGTGTTGCTTGGTTAAACAAAGCAGAAGAATAGTTCGACATTTACAACATTCAATTTGATGAGGAGAAGGTGAAATATGCGTCAATGCATATGCAAGGGTATGCCTATAATTGGTACTTATGATGGAAGAGAGATAATTTTACCTACACCTGGAACTTGTTCAAAAATGATTTTTTTAATAGGTTTCAAGGAATCAAAGAAGATGAATTTTTCAGTAAACTTACCAGACTACAACAAGTCGAAAACGTTGAGGAATTCACTCATCAATGGGAATCCTTATCAACACAAGTTTTTGGGTTGTCTGACAAGCAAAGACTCGAAACCTATTTAGGAGGTCTTAAACCACACCTCCAAAAAGAGTTAAAGTTACATGACATACCTAACGTAGAAGTAGCAAGACGTAAATAAAAATCCGTAGAATGCAAATTGGAAGGAATAAAAACAAAAGGCGATAGCCATTATCGACAAGAAAAAGAGACACAATGTAGGTACTGTACAGATTCTTGGTCTCCCAGAAATCAATGCCAAAAACCTCAATCATATGCCTACGAAATGGAAAATAGATCAAAGTCATCTAACTATTACTTTGATAATAAAGAGAAAAAGAAAAAAAACATATGTCGCCGATGCGGTGATGATTGGACCCCTGGTCATAAATATAGGAACAATGAGACAATACAGTGCAAAACCATCAATGGAAAGGAAGTGCAAGTCTCTGCACAAGAGACCTCATCCGATTCTAATACCGACACTAAGTTAGAGTAAAGAAAGACACTAGGAAAATACTTAAGCTTTGAGGACAAAGCTTCCTTAAAGGTAATGCCAATGTATCAAATATAAAATAAAATATAATTAAATTAGTAATTACTAGTGAAAGGGTGTAACCCTTCACTATGTTGGCTCAAGCCATATATAAGGAGAGCTTGTTGTACATTTTACCCATCATCCAATATATTATTATTATTCATATTTCATTATTACAATGATAGTCGGATTCGACTAACAGACAACCAGATTCAGTTGACCCATTTTGTATCATAGCTCGGATTCAGCTCCTTCAACCTGAGCTCAAATTCAGCTCCTTTAACCTGAGCTCAGATTCAGCTTCTCCCAGTTGAGCTCGGTTTCAACTCATCTCACATCACCCTTCCACTCACATCTCTCATACATCCTTAATTTAATTTCTCCCTACCATCATCTGTGAACTCCATCCTACCACTCATCCATTGGCTTCAGGCCACTTCCTTCACACATTGTTTCACCCTCCAGCTGCACCCAAACTTCCACATCTCCACTTCTTCCATATCCCTTCTCCATTCTCTCTGCCGCGTTCACTCTCCACTTGCTACACCATCCAACCTTTCTTCTCCATCCTTCGGTCTCTCCCACATCACCACTCACTTCCTTTAGCAACCATCCACCAACTCCTCTCCACCTCGGGCTCTTCCACCTGCCCTACGCTCCTTCATGTCCCCTCTCCACCTATGTTCCCTCAACGCACCAACACCTCCATCCACAACACTCGGCGCTTGAAAATCTCTTACCGTGCTCTTCTCCTCGCCCTTCTCCTCATGCCTCCTGTGCATTCCACCCTCATCCGCCCTCCTCCATCTCTGATTCCCCATCTCCTCCCCATGGCATCCACCCTTCTTTACTACTGCATGTCCTTGCCCTCGCCACCTCCATCATTGCGCCGTCATTTCACTGTGCTTTCATCTCACCTTCATGACCTCCAAAACCAAAAAACAAATTGTTATAATATATTATAACACAATATATTATAATATATTATAATATATTATAACATAATATAATATAAATTCAATATATTAAATTATAATATAATTATAATTTTTTAAATTTGGTTTTATTATATAAAAACAAAAATAAAATAAGGTTTTATTATATAATAATTAATTATTATTTCTTAAAACCTCACTATCTTTAGAAAATAATAATAATAATAATAATAATTAATATATTATTATTCAAATTTCACCAAAAAACACAAAAGAGCGTTGAAATACACACCTCCATATACAAGGTCCAAGACCATGGAGGAACTGAAATAGAAGATCGAAAAAATGGAGAAGGACATAAAGTCCCTTGTCGCTAACCAAGAAGGCTTGAAGGAAAAGGTGCAAAATAAGAATACATTACTCAAAAACGATTTTGCTTTGTTACTAGAAAGAAGGCTCGGCGACAAACTTGACATCCTAAACGAAAAACAAAAAGACATGGATGACAAAATGAGTACCATAACACAGAATATGAACACCTTAACACAGAACATGAGCACCATGACATAGAACCATAATACATTAATCGAGATGTTAGAAAGGCTCATACCCAGTTCGGGCCAAGTCAGTGGTCCACACATGCTAGATGCCTCATTTCATGTTGCCACCCAGGAAGCACTCACAAAGAATCAAGAAGAATTGAAAAAAGAAATAAAGATTAACAATGCGACGCTTAAGAAAGAGATAGAAACACAAGTACTGCCAGATATGAAGGCACAATTAAACAACAAAATAGATGCTATAAGTAAAATAGTAGATTATAAAAAAAACCAAAAAGCTCCGCCAACAATGAAGCAATTCAGATATGTCACTTTCATCATCTAGTAGTTTCGAGCCACCATCAAACCATAAGGCAAAAGGAAATCAATGTTGTCCTTACAAAGTGCACCCACCTAAAGCAAAAATAGAGTTGTCGAAATACAATGGGAGTGAAGACCAATGTGTTGCTTGGTTAAACAAAGCAGAAGAATACTTCGACATTTACAACATTATATTTGATGAGGAGAAGGTGAAATATGCGTCAATGCATATGGAAGGGTACGCCTATAATTGGTACTTATGGTGGAAGAGATATAACTTTACCTACACCTGGAACTTGTTAAAAATGATTTTTTTAATAGGTTTCAAGGAATCAAAGAAGATGAATTTTTCAGTAAACTAACCAGACTACAGCAAGTCGGAAATGTTGAGGAATTCACTCATCAATGGGAAACCTTATCAACACGAGTTTTTGGGTAGTCTGACAAGAAAATACTCGAAACCTATTTAGGAGTTCTTAAACCACACCTCCAAAAAGAGTTAAAGTTACATGACATACCTAACGTAGAAGTAGCAAGACGTAAAGCAAAATCCGCAGAATGCAAATTGGAAGGAATAAAAACAAAAGGCAATAGCCATTATCGACAAGAAAAAGAGACACAATGTAGGTACTATGCAGATACTTGGTCTCCCATCCATTAATGCCAAAAACCTCAATCATACGCTTACAAAATGGAAAATAGATCAAAATCATCTAATGACTACTCTGATAATAAAAAAAAAAGAAAAGAAAAACATATGTCATCGATGCGATGATGATTGGATCCCTAGTCATAAATGTAGGAACAAAGAGACAATACAGTGCAAAATCATGAATGGAAAGGAAGTGCAAGTCTCTGCACTAGAGACCTCGTCCGATTCTAATACCGACATCAAGTTAGAATAAAGAACAACACTAGGAAAATACTTAAGCTTTGGGGACAAAGCTTCCTTAAAGGGAATGGCAATGTAACAAATATAAAATAAAACATTAATTAAATTAGTAATTACTAGTGAAAGGGTGTAACCCTTCACTATGTTGGGTCAAGCCATATAAAAGGCGAGCTTATTGTACATTTTACCCATCATCCAATATATTATTTTTATTCATATTTCATTATTACAATGATAGTCGGATTCGACTAACAGAAAACTGGATTCAGTTGCTCCAGTCATCAATTACAAACTTAGCATAAAATATAACACAATGTTCTTCAAATAACATTAAATTGTTTTTGCTAATTGGGGCATGTGACATACACACCCCCTTAATTTATAACATTTTCCTCGATGTTATTTATTGCTCGTCGTCATAGTTCCCCTAAAATAGAATTGGATATGCATCTCGCATGTGACTTTCCAATTCCTAGGTGGCTTCCTCTGGACTAAGGTGCTTCCATTGCACCTTCACCTAACCAGTGGTGCGATTCCGAAGTGAAATATCCCTCCATTCGAGGATACAATCCGGTTCCACCAAAAAATCTCCTTTGGGTTCCCCCTGCACATCATTCCAATTAATAACATGAGTAGTATCATGTACATATTTTTTTAATACAGAAATGTGAAAAACATTGTGAACTCTTAGATTTGGTGGTAGAGCTAACTGATATGCTAACTCTCCTATCCTGGATAGTATTTCTAAAGGACCAAAATATCGAGGGGCTAGCTTGGCACAGCTACCCAGCCTCAGAGAACTCTTTTTGGGTCTCACCTTAATAAAAACATGTTCGCCTACCTGGAACTCCTTTGCAGTTCGTTTAAGGTCTGCTTGACTTTTCCATTGATCTTGAGAAATTTTCAAATTACCTTGTACCTGTTTTATAATTAAATCCATTTATTTCAATAATTCAGGTCCTAATACTAACCTGTTCACTAGATTACTCCAAGAGATGGGAGTATTACATTTCCTTCCATACAGAATTTTGAAAGGACTATACCTAGCTGAATCTTGTTAATGATTATTGTAAGCAAATTCTACCAGGTGTAAATAATCTTCCGATTTACCTGGCTCCTCCTTTATGTACATTCTACGTAGATCGTCTAATACCTAATTTACTCTTTCATTCTGTCCATCAGTTTGAGGATGGAAAGAGGTACTAAAGTTTAACATAGAATTTAATCCTTTAAACAAATATTTCCAAAAATTACCTGTAAATTTAGGATCTCGGTCTAAAATTATCACCTTTAGTATTCCATGCAACCAAAAAAATTGTTTTAATAAAATATCAGCAATATTTGCAGCTTTATAAGTAGTTTTTATAGGTATAAAATGGGCTGCTTTACTCAATTTGTCAACCACTACCATTATTGAGTCATTTAAGTTCTGATTTCTAGGTAATCCCATAGAAAAATCAAGTCTAGTTATCTCCCATTTCCAGCTAGGAATAGGCAATGGCTGAAGTATCCCAGTTGGATGCTGATGTTCAGTTTTTACTTGCTAACATTCAAAGCATCTAGCAATACATTATTCAAGTTCATTTTTCATGTTTGGCCAAAAATAATCCTTTCTTAGCATGGTTATGGTTTTTTGATAACCCGAATGCCCTGAATAAGGAGTTTTATGAATTTCATTTAAAATTAACAGCTTAATATTAGGTACATTAGGTACATATAATCTATCTTTATTCAGTAATAATCATTTTTCATTCAAGTTGTACCATGTACTTAGACTTCCTATTAAATTCTCTTTTACTTTTGCTTGTAATTTTCAGTAATTTTCATCTTGTTCTATTCCAACTTCAAGTTGTTCTTCCAAGTCTATTGTATAAGTGCTGATGGCTGCTGTAAAATTCAGCTTTGCATTTCTACTTAATACATCAACAACCTTATTCTCCTTTCCTTTAATGTGTTGAATTTCAAAATCGTATTCACTTAGAAAAGCTAGCCACCTAGCTTGCCTAGCATTCAAGTTAGGTTGATCTAACAAGTATTTCAATCATTTATTATCCATCATTAATATAAACTTCCTTCCAATTAAATGATGATGCCACATCTTTAAGGCATGCATGACAGTAGCTAATTCTAAGTCACAGGTCGCATAATTTTTCTCATGAATCTTTAGCTTCCTAGACTCATAGGAAATGATGTGTCCTTCATGAGTTAATACTCCACCTAAACCGTCATTGCATGCGTCAATACATACTATAAAATATTTATTACCATCCACAATTCTTAAAATTGGTGTGCTGGTTAATAATGTTTTTAACTTTTTAAAACTATCTTCACACTTCTAATTCCAATCAAATTTATTCCCCTTTTTCTGCAAAGAGGTTATAGGATTTACAATTCTTGAAAACCGATCGAAGAACCTCCAGTAATAACCGGTAATCCCCATAAATGATCGGACGTCAGTTACGTCCTTTGGGATTGGCCAATATTCGATTGCCTTTATCTTTTCGGGGTCAACATAAATTCCTTCTTTAGTCACCACATGACCTAAATACTGGATTTTATCTTTAAAGAAGTCGCATTTACTAAATTTTGCAAAAATTTGATGCTCTCGTAACTCTTGCAAGACCATTTTTAAGTGTTCTTTATGTTCCTCTTTAGATTTTGAGTAAATTAAGACGTCGTCAATAAATACGACCACAAATTTATCCAGATATTTGTGTATTACATTATTCATCAGACACATAAAAATAGATTGAACATTAGTAAGCCCAAAGGGCATAACGACAAACTCGTAATGTTCATATCGAGTTCTAAAGGTCATTTTAAAGATGTCTCCGTCTTTGATTCGGACCTAGTGGTATCCAGACCGTAAATCAGTCTTTGAAAACATCATGGCTCCACGTAGTTGATCAAATAGATCATCTATGAGAGGTAACGGGTATCTGTTTTTTATATTCATTTTATTTAATTGACAATAATCTATACACAGTCATAGAGTTCCATCCTTCTTCTTAACAAAGATGACAGGTGCCCCCCAAGGAGACACACTGGGTCTAATGTAATTATTATCAATAATTTCTTTTAATTGTGACTTAAGTTCATTTAATTGTAGTATATTCATCCGATAAGGAGCTTTTGAGCTGCGCACTGCACCATGTACCAGCTCAATGGTAAAATCTAATTCCTGTTTCGGAGGCAGTCCCAGAATTTCTTCCCGAAATACATCTGAATATTCCCTTAGAATCAGAATATCTTCCAATTTTAATTTATCTAAGTTATTAAGGTTTTCTTCATTGATTACTGTTACTGCATAAGCTTTACAGCCTTTCCTAGCAACTCTCTTAAGATGCAAAGCAAAAATATTCCTTATGACTTTTTTCCTAGGGATTCCCTTTACATTTATTAACTTTCCATCATTATTTATCCAAGTAAAGGTTTTATCAAATAAATTCAAGACCACCCTATGTTGTTCTAACCAATCCATACCAATTAACATATCATATGAACCTAAAGGTAGCACATTGAGCTTAACAAAGGTTTCAAACTGATCCATAGTTACTGCACAATTCTTAACAAAGCTAATTACCTTTCTCTTTGCACCAGTAGCTAATTGAACTAACCAAGAACTTGCAAACTTTTCAACTTGAAGCTTACACTTTTCTACTAAATTAGGAGAAATATAGCTTAAACTAGCTCCCGGATCAGTTAAAATGGATATAGGTATTTGATTTATCATACCTTCCACTTCCACCATGGATGTTTGATAATCTGCTTGCCGGTTCTCTAATGCTGCATTGATCCTAGGCATTGCCCTCGTTAGATCACCAATAGTCATCTCCTCTTGTATTGTGTGTATGTTGCTAACAGTCTTCTTCTGATTGGGGCAGACTAATGCATATTGCGGACCATTTCATTCCCAACACTTTATGGGTTCCTTTTGTTCAAATTTCTTTGTATAGTTACTATGGTTGTTAGCAGATTCTTTATTCCTTTGATTATTTGGATTGGTCTATGAATTACTTTTGTTCCCTTGGAAATTCTTACTAGGATAATTTCTGTTGTTATTATTTTTAAAATTTCAATTAGGTACAAACTCTTTCTTCTTTTGTTCAAAGTTATTATTGCTTTTGTCCTTCCAGTTGGCCATACTCTCATTTTTACAATTCTATTCATAACAAAAATTTGCTTTTCTCATTGCTTCTTCTAATGTTTTTGGATTGTCATACTCAATCCTGTCTTTTATATGATAAGGTAAACAACTGAGAAACCGCTATACCTTAGGTTTCTTATCCACAATATATGGCACATGCCTGAGTAGACTTAGAAATTTACTATTCAGTTCTTTCATATTCATTGTACCCATTTTTAACTCGTAGAATTTCTTAGCCCTTTCCTCATAGTACTGTTCAGATAAAAAATTCTTTTTGAAATATTTCTTGAATGTACATCAATTTATGTTTTTCTCCCTTATACATTTTACTCTTTTTAAGTCTTGCCACCATATATCAACTTTTCCCATAAGATTATAAATAGACATCCTGGCCTTCAGTTGATTAGAGTAGTTATAAATTTGGAAGTATTTTTTCATCCCTGAAAGCCAGGATTCTGCTTCTTCCCCCTTCTCAGTTTCTCCATTAAATGTTGGCAGCTTGATCTTCTTGAACTCCCTAGAGATTTCTTCATAAGGTTTATATTTTCTCTTCCTAGTATGGTGGTTATCTTCACTATTGTCTCTAGTATAATGAAAGTTTTGTTGATGTAAATCACCATATACTTCAAAATATGATCTACTTTCATTTGTTAACTTGTTTAGTCTTTTTATCTTTATGCTAATAACCTATATCTTCAGACTCAGTTCTTTTACTTTTTCCCTCAGTATGAAATATTTCTATTAAGATCTGATTTAGCTCCTCTTCCGCTCTCAGAATCCTCTAATTTTCTTTCTTAATTGATTCCATCTCTATTTTTAATTCTTTAACTGTTTGTAGTGGTTCAGAAGAATTATTAGTTATCTCTTCTTATATAGTTTCTTTTTTAAGATTATTTCATTCAGTGTAAGGAGATTCCTCATCCTCATATTCTTCCAATCTATCCATACCTGTCATTAACTCATTAACAAAATTCTCTTTGTGTATCATTCAAAGGAAACAACATTAGCATATTTATTAAAATTTACTATTCCACATAATCAAGTTGAGCTACATTCAGCCCTAGTTTTTTAACCTTTTGCTCTAATACCACATGTAATATCCCAAAAATTCATAAAAATTTAAAATTTTTCAAGTGACATAAAATGTCTATAGTCACAACTAAGTACCTGCTAAAGGTTAGTGGGAAATGAAACAGTATATAAAAGAACATGGGATTGCTTCTTTAAAAGAACCTATAAACTAAAACGTATAATATTGAAAACTTGTGTTAGTGATATTAATGACTTAACAGCTATAATTCAGTCAGAGTTAGAAAAGGACTTGCATTTTTCTACTGCTAGATATACTGATGTTTATCTTTTGTTAAGTAGGTAAGAATTCTTGTATGTGATCGGGGCTTACTTAGCATTCAACTAACTCAATTGGACTACTGGTTCCTTACAGGTATAGCAGGTAAGCGTAAGATCTAGTAGGGTGTTATTTAAATTCACATCAAGAAGCTACTTCCCTAGCATGATTAAGATGCTAGTCTTAAAAAATGTTTTATTATACTACTTGTCTTCAAGGAGGTAAAGTTAATCTTTTTTTCTGTCATTACAACTACATAATAAAAGTATAACAAACTGCACCAGCATAGTTATAAAATGCATTCCAGATACTATGCCTAAGGATAATCAAATTACTATTTGGTTTGAGTCAAGAATACCATATAATTTTGAAAGCAAATTTGATCTGGATTTTAACTAAGATGCATTCATAGTACTCAGTCTTTTGCTTAGTTGAAGCATACATTGGATTCTAGTTTTCAGCATCATTAAATGAATCATACACAAGATCTACTTTGTAAATTCCTAAACCATCATCCTAGATTATTTTTGCTGGAAAAGAGTTACTCTAAAACTCCTATGACCTACATCTAAATATTGTTACAATAATCAACCCATAGTTTACCCACTTAGACATTAATTTCATTATTTTTGTCTTATTTTCCTAGTTCATGTGTCCCACCTTGTGCAAGTTGCTAATTGCCTATCCATAGAGGTCCAACTGCCATATTTGACTCATGTAGCACTTGGGAAAGCCTTAGGAATCAAATCTTGTTTATTCCTGACCTCCTAGGCGCCTATCTGCTTTTTCTGCTTTACTGCCTGCTTTTTCAGTGTTTTAAGGCACATAGAAAAGCTAGACTAGGTGAGGTGAACTAGTTTTTTTGTCCTCTTCATCCTCCACTCTTTTCTCCATGAAAAAGAATGTATGAGCTGCCATTCCACCACTCTTTAGCTTGCCCATGCACCCTTTCCAATTCGTGAGTTCCATGACAGATTTGGGATCAGCTTTTTACACCTATGGGGGATTAGCTTAATTATAGTAAGCCTGCTTTATGCTAGATTTGGATGCTTCCTCATTCATTTGATTTCTTCATGTATTATATTTATTCAGCAGCCTATGTTATTACAGGGTTGGCTGTTGTACACTCAGTTAATATAATTTTGTGTTACAGCTCCATATTCAGTCTCTCTTGTGAGCAATTTTGCATGATCAATTGTTAATTGTTGTGAGTGAAATTAGTATATTGCTGGCCTGAATTTCTACATGGTATCAGAGCCATTGTAGGTTGTTACTCTCCTTCAAAAATTGTTTTTCAGGTTCGACATCAAGACTGGAAGCCTTCTACTGACAGCCGAGACAGATTTTCTAAAGCTATGGATTCACAGAAAACTATCTTGACTCCCTTCAACTATTTTGAATGGAAAGCAGAGATGGAAATCTTGTTGAGAGCGAAAGGCCTCTATAGGGTGACTATGGATATAGAAGCAGAGCCCAATGTTGCTGCAGAGAAGATCAAATGGCACAATCGGAGAGATGAGGCCTATGGCCTCCTATGTCTCAATATTTCGTGAGACCTCCTTTTCCATCTCGATGGATTAACATCATCGGATCAAGTATGGGAGAAGCTTTCTGATATTTTTGGAAAGACAGATGAGATGAGGGGACATCAGATCAAGAATGAGCTGATTTCTCTAAGTCCTAGTAGCTTTGAATCCCTGCAGCTATATTTCTCCAAGTTCAAAGCACTATTTTTGCAGCTGAAGCAGTGTGGTATCGGAAAGAAAGATGATCAGCTCGTATTGGCCATCCTCTCAAAGCTAGGACCTGACTACTCAGTCTTTGTTTCGACCTTCTATGCCACAAAACTCACAGCTTGAACCTGGAAGATGCCTAGCCTTGTAGATTTCATGGAATCTCTCACACAAGAACATGACAAGCTGGTGATGATGGGCACCATCAAACTATCCAAAGACCAAGCACTGGTTGCTGGAGATTCGAGGGTGGATTCAAAAAGAAAAAAGAAAGCTAAAAAGCCACTTGAGCAAAAGAGAGACAAGAAACAGTCTCCAGAGGATCAACAAGGTCCCAAGAAGAATACCCAGAAGAAGAAAAACAAAGGTGAAATGAATAAGTGCACATACTGTAATAAGGGCAATCACACTGAAAGCTCTTGTATGAAAAAGTAGATTGATATGTTGACCCAACTCCTGGAGAAGAATGGCATCTCCCTTCCAGAAAGCTCAAAGAAGAGAGAAGGAGGATCAAATTCAGATGATAGAGAGAGAGTTCATGCATTAGTTGCTGGCACATCAAGCTCACCCAGTTTTATCATTGATTCTGGAGCTTCAAGACACATGGTTTCGACTAAGGAGGCCTTCTCCTCACTGGACAAGTCGAAAGGACCATCTATTGTACTAGGAGATGACTCTCTCACTGAAAGTATGGGCAAAGGAGGGATAGATCTTGATCATGGTCAGTTCAACAATGTGCTGTATGTCCCTGGTCTCGCCTCCAACCTCTTGTCACTGTACCAGATGACCCACACTCAGTCTCTTAAGAAGGTCATATTCTCCCCCGATGAATTTGAGATCACAGAGATCTCAAGTGGTAGAGTCATTGCAAAAGGAGTTGCAAATCATGCTCAAAAGGTATACATGTTCTCACACTTCCTACCTTACTCAAACCCCTCTGCTCTTCTTATCCATGCTAATGAAGCTAGCAAGCTATGGCATGAAATATTTGGCCATCTAAATTACAAGTATCTGTCTAATATTAGTGAGAAAGAAATGGTCATAGGGCTGCCCAAGATAAAATTTTCCAAAGGAGTCTGCCAAGGTTGTATCCTAGGAAAACACCCAGAGCACAAATTTGAGAAAGCTAGTCATGAGAGAACCTCTACACCCCTCGAGCTGATTCACAGTGATGTTGCTGGCCCATTCCCTCATATGTCCATGAGTCAGGCCAAATATGCATTGACCTTTATTGATGATTTTTCCAGGTATTGTTGGGTTCACTTCATAAAACATAAGTTTGAAGTTTTTGGCCTATTCAAAGTCTTTAAGGCTTTGGTTGAAAACCAGTCTGGAAGGAAACTCAAGGCCCTCAGATCTGACAATGGTGGTGAGTATGTCAAGTCTGAGTTTATTAACTATTGTGCAAATGTAGGTATTCATATGCAGCATTCTATCCCTTACACACCACAGCAGAATGGTGTTGCAGAGAGGAAGAACAGATCACTGAAGGAGATGGCAACATGCAGGATGGAGGCCAAAAATTTGCCACCAAAGTACTGGGCCAAAGCTATCAATTGTGCAGCCTATATCCAGAATAGGGTGCCTCAAAAATATCTTTATGGCATAACTCCCTTCTAAGCATGGAGTGGGCACAAGCCATATGTGACCCATTTCAGGATTTTTGGCTCAAACGCTTGGGCTAGAATCCCAATAGAGAAGAGGAAGGCTTTGCAGCCCCAAATCCAAGAGTGTCTTTTTGTTGGATACTCTGAAGATTCAAAAGGGTACAAGTTGATAAATTTGAGCACTAACAAATCCTTCATTGAAAGGTGTGTTCGGTTTGAAGAAGAACCCCTTGCAGCAGTGGAAGTTGGTGAAGCCTCTTCACCACCTGAACCTCAAGAAGTAAGTAAAGAGTTTGTTGAAAATGCTGATTCTGATTTTTCTGATGGAGATGAGTTTATTGCAGACCCAAACAGCCCCACAAGGCCAAAATGGGCAGCCAAGACACTACATGCAGCAGAAGAGCTAGCTGGGGATCCCAATGACCCAAGGAGGGCTAGATCTCAATTTGAGAGTGGTCTGTGCATGAAGGATCCTATGTTTGCTGAAAAATGCTATTTGATGGTGGATTCTGATCCTCAAACATATGAAGAAGCACCAAGATATCCAATATGGCAAGCTTCCATGAAGGAGGAGTTCAGCTCACTCCAGAAGAGCAACACATGGGAGCTAGTGGATCTTCCTCCAGGAAGAAAGTTAGTCCAGTGTAAGTGGGTCTATAAGACCAAATTTGTTGCTGATGGTTCACCACTGAAGTACAAGGCTATATTGGTAGCCAAAGGCTACTCACAGGTTCAAGGAATCAATTACAATGAGACCTTTTCCCCAGTAGCAAAGATGGATTCCATCAGGCTAGCTCTAGCCATTGCAGCCTCAAGGCAATCGGAGGTACATCATATGGATGTAAACTATGCCTTCCTGAATGGAGATCTCACTGAGGAGATATATATGCAGCAGCCCCAAATTTTTGCTACTAACCCTTCTCTTGTGTGCAGGTTGAGAAAGTCATTGTATGGGCTAAAGCAAGCCCCCAGGGCTTGATATGCCAAGATAGATAGCTTCTTGCTATCTCTGAATTTTGTTCGGTGCAAATCAGATCCAAATGTCTATTTGAAGTTAATTAATGGTTCATTGATGATCATTGTGTTATATGTTGATGACCTCCTCATTACAGGAAGCTCACAGGCTGAGATTGCATCCTTAAAAGGAGCTATGAACCAAGCCTTCTCCATGACAGATTTGGGGCTCTTAAGTCAATTTCTGGGGCTTGAGATCGCTCAAAACAAAGCTGGAATCAAGGTGCACCAGTCCAAATATGCCTTGGATTTGCTGATCAAATTCAGAATGCAAGATTGAAAAGCAAGCAAAACTCGTTTCCTTTTAGGAGTGAAGCTGGAAGAAGATGATTCTCCACCGATGGTAAACAATACACTGTATAGGCAATTGATTGGATGTTTATTGTATCTGACACATACTCGACCTGATATTTGTTATGCAGTAAGTGTGGCTTCTAGATACATGGATCAGCCTCATGATATCCATTGGAAAGCAGCTAAAATGATCCTTAACTTTGTTCAGGGAACAAGGACACATGGGATCTTCTATAAAGCAAAATTTGATCTTGATTTGGTTGGATTTACTGACAGTGATTGGGCAGGTGATAGAATAGACAGAAAGTCCACTTTAGGATATGTGTTCATGCTTGCAGAAGGGCCAATCAGCTAGTCAAGCAAGAAACAGAGTGCCATTGCACTCTCATCTATAGAAGCTGAGTACAGAGGAGTTGTTAATGCAGCAACTCAGTGTTTATGGTTGTAGGGTTTACTTGGAGAGTGTGGTTTCGAACCTGAGTACTCAACTACCATATACTGTGATAACAAAAGTACCATTTGAATCTGCAAAGATCCAGTTTAGAAGTAGAGAACCAGACACATTGAGATTCACATGCACTACATCAGAGAGCTTGTGCATGATGGCACCATTCACCTACTCTTCTGTTCATCTTCAGAACAAGTAGCTGATATCTTCAGAACAAGTAGCTTATATCTTCACCAAAGAAATCTCAAATCACTGCTGGGGATTGCTGATCATGCTGTAAAAGCATGAGTGGAGACAAGATTCTACAATTTTGTTTTACAGTCCATGTTTAAGGGAGGATTTTCCCAAGTTGGTTTTGCCTTTTTCCTTGTTTTAAATGGACTTGCAGTATGTAAAGGGTGACTAAGACTTGTTGCTAGGCCCTATATTTTTGATATATTACTCATAAAGTCAGGCTTAAGGGGGGGTTTTATAATAATCAACCCATAGTTTACCCACTTAGACATTAATTTCATTATTTTTGTCTTATTTGTCTAGTTCATGTGTCCCACCTTGTGCAAGTTGCTAATTGCCTATCCATAGAGGTCCAACTTGCCATATTTGACTCATGTAGTGCTTGGGAAAGCCTTAGGAATCAAATCTGCTTTATTCCTGACCTCCTAGGCACCTATCTGCTTTTTCTGCTTTACTGCTTGCTTTTTCAGTGTTTTAAGGCACATAGAAAAGCTAGACTAGGTGAGGTGAACTAGTTTTTTTGTCCTCTTCATCCTCCACTCTTTTCTCCATGAAAAAGCATGTATGAGTTGCCATTCCACCACTCTTTAGCTTGCCCATGCACCCTTTCCAATTCATGAGCTCCATGACAGATTTGGGATCAGCTTTTTACACCTATGGGGGATTTGCTTAATTATAGTAAGCCTGCTTTATGCTAGATTTGGATGCTTCTTCATGCATTCGATTTCTTCATGTATTATATTTATTCAACAGCCTATGTTATTATAGGGTTGGCTATTGTACACTCAATTAATATAATTTTGTGTTACAACTCCATATTCAGTCTCTCTTGTGAGCAATTTTGCATGATCAATTGTTAATTGTTGTGAGTGAAATTAATCTATTGCTGGCCTGAATTTCTACAAATATGTATACCATTTTTACCTTAATCTAGGTTTTTCATTATATACTTTTCATGTTATAAAAGGATGTACTCTTTATTCTTTTTATATGTATCTTTTACTTTAAAAATTTAAGTGCACCCTTAGCTATGACTAAATCTTCATGCAAGTTGATTAGTTGACTTGAAATATCTTTATACAAAGTCTTGGCACATGAAGTTAGCAAAATAATATATTTAAAAATGACAGGTCTTATGGGTTACTTCATAACTTAAGATTATGTTTTATAACCTATGTATCGTTAATCTCCATGGAAATGATATATATTATTGGCAATCATAAACAAAGTATAGTTTATAATGATCAATGGTTTGATTGTAAATCACTTTGCTGCAACGCTGAATATGGAACTCTACCCACGATGGAGAAATTGTTTGGAAAGACATGTGGGATAGTTTTATCCCCACACGAGTTGACTTATAACTCCAAACCCTACTCATTTGTTTAGTAGAGTGAGGGTTCCTCCATCTTGTTGGTTGAGCTGAGAGCTCGTGACCATTGGAGACCTGTAACCACCTTCAAGTTTTGATAACTTGCTTCAAAAATCAAACGTTGTGACTGTCTGAGAGAGGTCATGAGTGGTTTTAGTGTTTAACGGTTAATGTAGTTTGTAGTGAGTGTAGATATTGTTTTTTCTTCAGTACTCAAGGACTGTGTAAGTCTTGATTTTGCAAACTGACTGACAGAGCTTGAGTAGGAGTATTTCTCATCCAGTTGCATTGAATTTCTTTTTTCTTCCTTCGCAGTGGTGACTCAAAGTCTTCTTGTCTTCTGGAACGGTGCCAACACGATGTAAGGTGGCCATTTCACCTCAGCTTCAACTCGAAACTATAACAAGTAAAGACTTACCCTCATTTCATTTTTAGATTAATTTTCTTATAAAGGGTTTTACAAATTTTAAAAAAAGAATTTGTAATGATAAGGTTTGTTAACTTGTAGGACCTTCTCCGGGCTCTGTGGGTGGAAACGAGATTCTCCTTCAACGTTCCACTTGAGCATTCAAATGGTAATCCCTGGTTGCAAATGAGGGTTTCTTCGTACAATTTGTTGTGGTGGTTGGAAGTTAGGTTCTTTGCAGTTGAAAAGGAAGAGCCTCGTTTTACTTCCTAGCTTGTTGTTTCTTGCTTGCTTGTCCTGTATGAGTTAGAAACCATTAGAAGGTATTTTGTGCAGGGAGGAAGAAACCTATAGTAGCCGTGATAAAAAGAATGGTTTTTATGTCTCTACCTTTACGGCCTGAACAATGTAAAATTATTTTTCTTCTCTTGATAGAGCTCAGCTCTAAGCCCTATGAGGCTATCGACATTTGTTTGGTTTATTTTTAGTTTTTAAAAATAGATTTTAAGAGAAAAGAAAAGACTATTAATCAGTCAGGATTGTAAAAGGATTAAGGGTTTTTACCTGTTCATGATGTATGGTTACTGTTTGATAAAACTTACTTTGTATAGTTCAGCTTTTAACAGGTCTGAACCATGACTTTGAATTTTAAAGGCCATAAGCCATTGCTTCTTAATCAATTTTGTTTTTAACAAATTAGTGTTGTATTATTTTAGTTATTTTATCATGCAATTAAAATGATTTACAGTGCAGTGTAATTATGGAAATTTTTACTGTATTAAGAGTATTAATATTGCTTTGTTTGCCTCATAAGGGTAAATTTTTAGGTATACCCTACAGTTCGGGAAAGAATAAATTTTTACCTAGAATATTCTTAGCTCTGTTTTATTATTTTCCTTTAATGATTTTTACAGCGGTTTTGATTCTTATAACGGAAGATTTAGGGTAAATACTACAAGCTTGAGAATAGGATTAAGTTTATCTTTCGATGACCTAGGTAGTTGTATTTAAGGTACAGTAGAAACTTCTGTCTTAAATCAGAGACACATATTGTCTGGAAATCAATTGTTATAAGATTGTTTTGAAAATTATGTTAACCTAAACCCTAGATGATAGTCTGTTTACTATACCTATGTTTATTTATTAAAGTGTATGTTTTGTGTTTTATAAAGAATACTAGTAGTAAAAATAGTTCTATAAGTAGTATGATTACTAAATGTTTTTATATACCTATGTTCAGTTCTTGTCTGAAGTAAATACATTTAATACATAAAGTATTTACTATTTATTTACAGAATAAAATCATTAGCAAACTATAGCAGAATTTAGTTACATTTTTCATTCAGGTTAAATGAAAATCATCATATCTACCTAAACACCCAATTGTACTAGTGTACTGCCTAATCCAAGCATGGAAAAATAAAGTACGGAATTCTAATTCTATTTATTTCTCATTTAGCATATTTACTACTATTTCTAACATAATCTACTAAGTCCATCAATACACAGTTAATCCTTTCTTCATAAACCCTAATTAAATACTAACAAGCCTGTATTTGAAACCTCGTAAACATTTTACTGAAGACAGTAAATAAATATAATAACATGAAACAAATAGAACCTGTCAATGATGAGGCGACAACAGTTTAAGGAGGCTGTTCCTCCCAACCAAATCCTAGAGAAATATTTTACTACACTACCTCAGGACCCTGAAGCCTATTTCCTGGTCCTCCTGGTAGAGTACTAGGTGCGGGATATGTCCTAAAGACCTTCTATCAGCTGACTGGTCCAATTGCCTTGGTAATTAAAATCTTCTCACAGTAGTAAGAAATTCAACCTAATAGCCGCAATAAGTTTAGTCTCAGCAGTTAACTCCTCAAACTTACTTCAGTAATCCCTATTAATTCTTGCACATGATCTAGAAACTAAGAATCAATCTCATGAAAGAATAATCAACAAAGACTCATGAAATGGTGTTAATCGGAACCAGAATGCTTTCCTCTCTGTATCTTCAATAAACAATGAATAGTTACAATAACAATGTCAAGCAATAGCTTAACTCCATGAAGAATTCGAATACCTAAGGAGACAATTCGAATTCAGTGAGTGAGTCTAGCTTAACTGAGTCTCCACCATTGGTTCACACTCAGTTAACCACTTGACCAAAACCATAATTGACTCACCAAAACCTAACTGAAGTCGGAGTGCAATAAATGACTGAATCTCAACTGAGGGAGATCAAACACATGTCATAGAAATCCAACCATCAAGTGTCGGTGCTCCTTGACTTCAATGAACCGCGATGAGGTTAAATGAAGCTGAACTGACCATCAGAAGTTGGTGGAGGTGCCTTGTTGACTCTAGATCATTAAATAATAATAAATAATCATTAAATAATATATTTAATGACAGGAGGTGCCTTAACTGACAGGTTGGACTGATTGTAACCACCAGTTAGCAATTAGGTGCATTAATGTCACTTAGATCACCCTCGGAGTGCTCCAGTTAGCCTCCTTGACTATAGGTAGGCGTGGGTGTGACTGGATGATGGAAATTAATGCTCCACTAATGTCAATTAATGTCAATTATACTTAGGATAGTGGTTTAACTAGGCCAATTTGACCAAAAGAGTGTGTATGATGGTAAATGTCTCCAAAACCCCCCCTTAAGCTATACTCAGGAAGAGTTAGAAAACATAGATGCATAAAATGCTAGGTCCCCAAAAACTAAGGCCATACGTCACCCTGTACAATAAAGTAACTGCTTAATATAACCAAGGAAACAGAGAAAACCTCATGGGAAAAATACCCCCCCTCAAACTAAGCAGTAAATCAAGAATTGGTTGTTCTATGCACAGAATCCTGAGACTGTGCATGTGAACCTCTGAATCCAAACTAAATGAATATGTCTGGAGGAATCTTCCACTTTGGAAGAAGAACTATGCACTCAACTGAATCAGAAATATAAACAGCTGCACAGTGAAAACTGGACCCATGTAGAGCAACTGAAATCATCTGAAGAGAGAGCAAAGGTTCTTGAGGATTCAAACGATGTGTGGAAAAATCAAGAAACTAATATGTTGCAGCCTTTAAAAACAAACCATGAGTGGTAAAATCATCCCCAATGTTTAGGAGCAAGTGTCCAAGCAGATGCATAATGTCTTCCTCTTTACTAGTTCTATGAGGAGATGAGCTTGTGACCAAAGGTAGAGAATCCCTGGGACTCTAGAGAGTGAATGCTTGAGCTCCATAATCTGATATAGCTTCATAAATATCTAATGATTCACAAAATAAAATATCAGCAACCTCATAAGAGGAAACTGACACCAAATCCCCAGCAACAAAATTGAAGAAGAACTGCGGTACTTGATTTTTCACACCAAAATTGGTGAGAGTAGCTACAAGCATGACTGAAAGCTATTGGATTTTAAAATATGAAAAAAATAATATCAGATCAGAATGTAAATAAGATCTAAATAAGTTCACAACAGATCCAAAACTATGAAATGAAATCAAATCCCCACCATCAATTTTGTAGGAGACTTGCGGTACTTGTTTCTTCACACCATTGATGAGAACAACTACAAGCAGTACTGAAGGTTTATGAATCTGAAATTTTGAACCAAGTAATATCTAATAAGATCCAAATAATATCATATCAGATCCAATAAGGTTCATATCAGATCCAAAATTATGGTCAACCGAGACGGTGGATGCACAATTGTCTTTTTCTTCAAAATTCTGAATTTTGGTGCATGCAATCCTGCAAGATTTTGCTGGAAGATCTAGATCATGGGGACCGAATGTGTCACTCTTATAATATGATATTTATTCCAAAATATCCAATTTTTTACATATTTTCACACCAGCAACAACATTAGAGGGAGAAAAATCAAATTTCTCTTCACTTTCGAAAGCAATTACTGGTAAATTTTGCACAGGATTCAAAGGAAAATCACCGGTGAATGTTTGCATGGAAGTGCAGCAATATTTTTCTTCAATATCAGAGATTCGAATGTCTTCTTCTATTTCAGAAATATGAGAATATGAGATATCAGAGATCTCATGAACTTCTGGATCATCAGGAGAAGGAGTCACTGCATGGAGACTTTCTTCAATTCAAATTGACTGTGTAGAAGATTCTGCTTCATCTTCATCTTGAACAACTTCATCAGAGAGAGTAGAGGCCAAGAATTTTGAGTAAAGAACTCTTGTGGTGTTGGATGTGGTATCCAAAGTACTATTATGATCCTCATTGTGCTTGCCAAAGGTTCTGTCCAATTTTGTCCAGACTTCCTTTGGGTATTCATCAGAACCAATAATAAGGTAGTACAAGCTAGGAGAAAGGGCCAGACATATTACTCCAAAAGCTCTATCACCGTCATTTATCCAGTCATTCTCATTCTCATAAGACTCTTTTCCAAGTCCAATAGACACCTCATAGAGACCTCGTCTCTTCAGAGATGCAATCATCTTCAACTTCCATTCTGAATAGCTTGTGAATGGGGTGAGAAGAGGGATTGATGAGTCCATTCGAAGTTGTACCTGTTAAAACCTACAAATCAAAACAAAAAGGGCACTGTAAGGTCGGACAGCTTGCAAATTTTAGGCTTTCATCACACCCAACATAGTCAATCAAGCAAACTTGATCAACAAGTTCTTTACTTGGGGTATTGAGTGGTAAGCCTTGGCTTCTAGTGCAGTGCTGGATTTTTGAGCTATTGCTCAAATTTCATGCAGAAATCTGTCAAAAAGCTTGTTTTTGAGAGATAGATATTCATCCTGCCATAAGCTCTGATACCATATTAATTCTTGCACATGATCTAGGAACTAAGAATCAATCTCATGAAAGAATAATCAACAAATACTCGTGAAATGGTGTTAATCGGAAACAGAATGGTTTCCTCTCTATATATTCAATAAACAATGAATAGTTACAATAACAATGTCAAGCAATAGCTTAACTCCATGAAGAATTTGAATACCTAAGGAAACAATTCGAATTCAGTGAGTGAGACTAGCTTAACTGAATCTCCACCATTGGTTCACACTGAGTTAACCACTTGACCAAAACCGTAACTGACTCACCAAACCCTAACTGAAGTTGGAGTGCAATAAATGACTGAATCTCAACTGAAGGAGATCAAACACATGTCATATCAAGCCAACCATCAAGTGCTAGTGCTCCATGACTTCAATGAACCCCAATGAGGTTAATTGAAGCTGAACTGACCATCAAAAGTTGGTGGAGGTGCCTTGTTGACTCTAGATCATTAAATAATAATAAATAATCATTAAATAATATATTTAATGACAGGAGGTGACTTAACTGACTGGTTGGACTGATTGTAACCACCAGTTAGCAATTAGGTGCATTAATGTCACTCAAATCACCCCCGGAGTGCTCTAGTTAGCCTCCTTGACTGTAGGAGAAGGCTAAGTTAGCCTTCTTGACTTTAGGTAGGTGTGGGTGTGACTGGATGATGGCAATTAATGCTCCATTGATGTTAATTAATGTCAATTATACTTAGGATAGTGGTTTAACTAGGCCAATTTGACCAAAAGAGTGTGTATGATGGTAAATGTTTCCAACAATCCCCTCCATCAAATTTCTCATGTGTAAATTCATTCACTCAGAATGAGCAGCCTCAACTGTCTTCAATGGGAAATTTTATAGAAATGCCTAGGTCTTCTGGATCAGTTTTTAGTTAATGAGACACCTACTCCAATTCCAGTTTCTTGGGGAATCATGACCACAAATATAGGGAAGCTACCAGCTGCAACAGTTGGAAGTAGTTTGAGGATGCTGCCACTTGTCAGTGTACTCTCCACCCAGTCTCCTCCACCAAGTGGCCAGTTAACACTCTTTTAACAGCTTCCCTAAGCTATTGTCTCATCATTTATTTATTTATAAATAAAATATTCTGAATTACATTAATTATTCTTGACCCCACTGGGTCATCAATTACAAACTTAGCATAAAATATAACACAATGTTCCTCAAGTAACATTAAATTTTTTTTGCAAATTGGGGCATGTGACAAAAATATTATCTTTTATCTTCATAATTTGAATCTTCCCCCTCATATATTGAGCTATGAATGTCAACACTTATGCCATAGCTCTAAGAAATATCTCATTATCGATAACACTATGTATCATCATGGGGTAGAATCCATTTTTCATCAGTGTTTGACCCACAATGAGGATGAGGTTGTGTTGAATGATTTCCATGGTGGATTGGGTGGTGGTCATTTATTGGGGATCGCTACATCCCAAAAAGCATTAAGAGCTAGTGATTATCGTTTGTTGATCTTTAAAGATTGTGTTAATGTGATCGAGCAATGCCACCCTTTCTAGGTGTTCACGTGGAACATCCACTCACATCCTACCTTGTTACACCTAATTATAACCATTGGTCGCTTCACCAAGTTGAGGGTGGATTTTATGGATTGCAACCCAGCATCTGCTAGGGGAAACCGCCACATCATTGTGATCATATATTACTACATGAAATGGGAAGAGGATATTCCTACAATTAAATCTGATGGTGAGATTATGTCCCACTTCGTTTTCATTTAGATTATCAAACCGTTCAGGATCTCAAAGGATCTTGACACTAACCATGGAAGACATATTCAAAGAAATATTATGGAGGAATTAGCCTTTAAATTACAGTATAAGCAAGAACATGTTGGTTGTGGAGCCTGATCCTCTAGATCCAGAGATGTTATTCAGTTTTTTTTGTACCCTAAGTGTACTGGACACTCGTTCCCCCTACCTTGGGGTTCACAGACCAATTACGCAGACCCATGGTATTGGGTTAACCGTAGTATTTTCCCATGGTATTTTTTCCCCTATAAAAGAAATCATTGTAACATAGCTGTGTATGGTATTATAGCATTGTAAATAATCTTTGTGATTGTGTGAGAGAGACTGTGAGAGCATGAAGAGGAAGTGCAATGGTTTTGTTGCAGGCTGTATCCCTTCATTTTTCTGGACTGTAATAAAAGGTCTGGCAATTTATTTGTGGACATAGCCCATCATTTGGGTGAACCACGTTATATCTGTGTCTCTCTGTAATGTGTTTATTGTGTTTTGCATATTGTTTAATGATTTAGCTGTATATTTGTTATTGCTCTACGGTCCTATTTTCTAACAATTGGTATTAGAGACTAAAGGTCTATTTAGATGGTAAACTCGCATGAAATAGGGGTTCCTAGTTTGAGTGGGAGTAATGGAGGAAGAAGGAAAGTTTATGGTCAATAAATTTAACCACAAAAACTATTAGTTATGGAAGGTGAAAATGGAGGACTATATGTACCAGAAGGATCTGTACCTGTTGTTGGGTGGAAAAGAAAAAAAGCAGGTGGCTATGAAGGATTGAGAATGGGAGGTTCTTGATAGAAAGGCACTAGAAACAATACTTTTGTGCTTGGATTCATCGGTGGATTTCAATATTTCGAAAGAAAAAACAATGGAGGGCATGAAGAGCGCATTGGATAAGCTCTATGAAAAACCATCGGCTTCCAACAAGGTATTTTTAATGAAGCTCTCATTTATTATCAAGATGTCGGAAGGTGGATCTGTTGCCGATGATTTAAATGAGTTTAATACACTTACCAGTTAGTTAAGTTCTGTAAAAGTGAACTTTGATGATGAGGTTAGTGCTCTTCTAATATTGTGTTCATTGCCAGAAAGATGGAATAACTTGGTCATGGTTGTAATTAACTCTGTCCCTAGTTCAAACACTGTTAAGTTTGATGATGTTGTTGATGTTATTCATAGTGAGGAAATGCGAAGAAAAAGCATAGGTGAGACATCAGGTAATGCATTGACCATGGAGAGCAGAGGGAGAAAAAATGAGAGAGGAAGGATCCCAAGAAATAATAGAAAGTATAAAAAGGGAAGATCTAAGTCCAAATTCAGAAAAATAGAGTGTTGGAACTATGGTAAGAAAGGACACCTGAAGAAAGACTGCAGAGCATCAAAGAAGAAAGGTGAGAAGCAGCAATAGACTACTCAGGAAGCGAATGTAGCAGGTGATGTGTTACAAGATGCTTTGATTCTTACATTAGATAATACTAGTGATTACTGGGTAGTAGATTCAAGGACTTCATGTCATTCTACACCCCATAGGAAATTCTTTCATAATTATGTTCAAGGTTTTTGAGCATGTGTTATTGGGGAATGATGAACCACATAAAATTATTGGAAAGGGTAAGGTACAAATTAAGTTAAATAATGGAAATGACTAGATGCTAAAAGATGTAAGGCACATTCCTACTATGAAAAGAAATCTGATCTCAACAGGGCAGTTAAAAGATGGTGTTTGTTTGTCTACATTTGGAGAAACATGGTGGAAGGTCACTAAAGGATCAATGGTAATAGAAAAAGGAAATAGGATAGGTACATTATATTTATGTCCTTATAATACTGATGATTCTATCTCTGTAGATTCCATAGAAAAAGTTGCGACACTGTGGAATCATAGGCTTGGCCACATGAGTAAGAAGGGGATGTAGATTCTCCACTCAGGGAAACTGCTTGCAAATCTGAAGCAGGTAAGTTTGGAATTTTGTGAGAACCGTGTTTATGGAAAACAGAAGAGAGTTAGATTTCTCAGGGTTGGGAAACAAAAGAAGAGTGAAAAGTTAGAGCTTGTCCATACAGATGTATGGGGACCATCTCAGGTACAATCTCTTGGTGTCTCTTCTTATTATGGTACTTTTATTGATGATGCAACTAGAAAAACTTGGGTTTATTCAATTAGACAGAAATATGATGTGTTTGATACTTCTAAGAAGTGGAAATATTTGGCTAAGAATGAGACATTAAAAAGGTTGAAATGTCTCAGATCTAATAATGGAGGTGAATACTATAGCAAGAAGTTTGACAGTTACTATTCACACAATGGGATTCACAGAGAGAAGACAGTACCTAGAACATCACAAGAAAATGGTGTGTCAGAAAGGATGAACAAGACAACCATGGATCGTGCAAGGTGTATGATATTGTATGCAGGGTGACCCTTATAGTTTTGGGTTGATGCTGTAAACATTGTTGTTTATTTAATAAACAGAGGGTCTTCAAGTGATTTAGATGTTGGGATTCCAGAGGAGGAATGGAGAGGTAAACAGGTAAAATACTCACTTATAAGAACTTTTGGTTGTGAAGCATTTGTCGATACTAATAAAGATGATAGAACAAATCTTGAGCCTATATCCAAGAAATGTACCTTTATTGGATACAGGGTTGATGATTTTGGTCACCATTTGTGGGATTATGAAAAATGAAAAATCATTAGGAGTAGAGATGTAGTATTCAATGAAAAGGTCATGTACAAATATTAGTTGTAGGGAAAGAAAGTGGAAAAGGAAAACACAGAGTACACAGTTCTTGATGAAATCAAAGAAGATGAAGTTCTAAAGGCACCAAAAAATCAAGAACAACATGTACCTGAAACTCCTGCAACCGTAAGAAAATCTACTAGGTTAAGTAGAGCCCCTAAACAATTATCTCCTTCACTGTATTATTTATTGATGATTGATTCTAGTGAACCAGAATGTTATGAAGAGACAATGCAAGTAGAAACTAGAAAGAAGTGGGAGCAAGGCATGAATGAGGAGATGGAATCATTGGTAAGAAACCGGACTTGGGATTTGGTTCAGTTTCCTACAGGAAAAAGGGCATTGTAGAATAAATGGGTTTACAGTTTGAAGGAAGAAGATGGACGAAAGAAGCGGTAGAAGGCTAGACTTGTTTTAAAGGGGTTTGCACAAAAGAAAGGTATAGATTTTGATGAAATATTTTCTTGTATTGTTAAAAAGAATTAGAACTATTTTAACTCTAGTGGCGGTAAAAGATTTGCATCTTGAATAGTTATATGTAAAAACAATCTTTCTTTATGGGGATTTGGAGGAATATATTTATATGCAGCAGCCATAGGGGTATGAGGTCAAAGGGAAGGAGAATTTGGTTTTCAGGTTGAAGAAGAGATTGTATGGCCTAAAGCAATCTCCAAGGCAGTGGTATTTAAAATTTGATAAGTTTATTACACAACAAGGTTATGATAGATTTCATTCTGACCACTTTGTTTATTTCAAGAGGCTAGATAAGGGGAGATTTATTACCTTGTTATTGTATGTGGATGACATGCTTGTTGCATGGTCTAACATGTAGGATATAAATGTGCTCAGAAGAAAACTAGCTAATTCATTTGTGATGAAGGATTTGGGTGCTGCAAACGAAATCCTTGCTATGAGAATAACAAGAGATAGGAAAAATCACAAATTGACGTTGGTTAAAGGTTAGTACATAGAAAAGGTGTTGTAGAGGTTTAGAATGCGGAATGAAAAACTAGTTAGTACACCTTTAGCCAACCATTTCAAACTAAGTAAGGAGATGTGTCCAGAGACATAGGAAGAAATAGATTACAAGTCCAAGATTCCCTATTCATCAATGGTTGGAAGCCTGATGTATGACATGGTGTGCACAACACTAGATATTACACATGCAGTGGGAGTTGTGAGCAGGTGTATGAATAATGTGGGTAAAGAGCATTAGAAATTAGTACAGTGGATTCTTAGGTATTTGAGAGGTACCACTTCACATGCATTATGTTTTGGAGGTTCAGAAACTGTTCTACAAGGATATGCTGATGCATATATGGCTGGTGATAAAGACAACAAGAGGAGCACCACATGGTATGTGTTTATTATGGGTGGAACAATAGTAAGTTGGAATTTAAAACTGCAATAGGTTGTTGCACTTTCAATAGTCGAAGTAGAGTATGTTGTTGCTACAGAGGCTAGTAAGGAGATGATTTGGTTGCATAGGTTCATGGAGGAATCGGCTAAGTAGAAGGAGAATAGCAAGCTATGCAGTGACAACCAGAGTGCCATTCATCTTCCAAAGATCTCAGACTTTCATTCAAAAATAAACATATACAAATCAAGTACCACTTCATAAGATCTATTCTAGATTGAAAACTAATAAAACTGAAAAAAGATACATACTAGCCAGAATCATGTAGACATGTTGACAAAGGGAGTAACCAATGAGAAACTGAGTTCCTGCTCAGTTTCTGTTGGCCTTCAAGCATGAAGGTGAAAATAAGAAATTTTCCAAGTCCAAGGTCCATAGCATAGTCTAGAAAGTGCAGTAGTGATGGAGTAGCTATGATCAGTCTCAAAGTGGGATATTGTTGGTTGTGGAGCCTGATCTTCCAGATCCAAAGATATTATTTAGTTGTGTTTGTACCCCAAGTGTACTTTAAACTTGTTCCCCCTTCCTTGGGGTTCAGGGCAGTGCCCCAAAAAAGGGGGTTCGGGGGCAGTGGCCCCGAGAAACAAGGATTCAAGGGCGGAGCCCATCAGAATTTTTTTTTGGGATGTGTGTTGGCCAACAGTTACGCAAACCCATGGTATTGGGTTAACCATAGTATTTGCCCATGGTATTTTTTCCCCTATAAAAGAAAGCATTGTAACACAGTTTTGTATGGTATTATAGCATTGTAAACAATCTCTGTGATTGTGTGAGAGATACTGTGAGAGCATGAAGAGGAAGCACAACAGTTTTTCTACAGGTTGTATCCCTTCATCTTTCTAGACTGTAATAAAAGGACTAGAAATTTCTTTGTGAACGTAGACCATTGTTTGGGTGAACCATGTTATATCTGTGTCTCTTTGTAATGTGTTTATTTTTTTTTGCATCATGTTTAATGATTTAACTATATATTTGTTATTGATCTACGGTCCTATTTTTTAATAGAACATTCTTCTTCTTACTAACCCCAAGTGAATGACGGGCCTGAGGATGTTAATAAATACCTTAAGGCCATTTTACAAAAAACCATCTGACAAAGAAAAAAAATTGGCATATCATGTTACACCCTTCTTTGTGGGCTTACTAAACCACTATTAAGACTGCCACCATATTTTTCCCGTATCAACTAGTGCATGGGGTGGAGTCAATTTTACTGGTTCAATGCGAGATCCCTTCATTAAAACTAGGAATATATTTTTTACCTAACACTTCTGAGTTAGAATAATTTTTACTCCACTTAGAGAATCTAGATGAGCAGCACTTGGATGTTGTAGTGGCTCTAGAGATAAATAAGCACTGTGTCAAGGCCCAATACAATAAGTTCGTCCATCCCCATCATTATAGTGAAGGTAACTTGGTCCTCTTGTATGACCAAGATAGAAAACCATTAGGGGTGGGTAATTTCAACCACATGTGGCATGGGCCTTAAATTGTGAAACATGTCCTAGAGAAAGTTTCTTGTGTGTTATAGGACTGTGAAGGGAATTCCTTAACGGATCCTAGAAATGGGCTCTACCTTAAGAAGTACTATGCTTGAAATTGAACTTAGGTTGGTACCTTGTATATTATTGTACATTTTTTACATTGTTTTTGTGTTCCCTTGTGTTACACTGAAATATCGTCATGTTGAGCCATGTGTTAACCCTATGCCTCGATCCCTAAAGTTCCCTTGGATGAATGGAATTGAATATGGGATTGTTTCCTTACATTTTTTCCCCTCTAAGAAGGAAGGCACTCTTTCTCCCAAGGAAACGTACACTGACACCTTTTACCTTCATCTTAGAAGCACCATCGACACTCTTTCCCTTAATGCAAGATGCGTTGGTTCTCTTTCCCTTCATGAAAGGTGCGTCGGTGGTGTTTAGAGGGAAATAATGAAGCTTCGAGACTCTTCTTGAACGTGTATGAGGTGGAGGACTATCTCTATCATCTAGGTGAGATATAATTCGGTTACCTGGCCTATGGGGAAGATCCCTTAATCCCCTCCTCCTAATCCTCATCCTACTCTATCCCTCATCCTTATAAATTGAGCCCTCTTTCCATTGTGAAGGGAGGAAGGGCTCTGGTACTCTTATGTTGGTGGAATTTCTAGTTGATCCTTATCATCCTTTGGGAGGCAATATTTGACCCTTTGAAAGGATACCATCATCCTTCGGAGCCTTGGCTTGGATTGTTGGATGGAAGATTGCAACGTTAAGGTTAGGTTGTGACCTTCCTTCTTTGTGTAATTATATGCATCTCCTTGATTATAGTAATACAAATATCTTTCCATAAAAATTGTTGTGTTGATGATATTTAGATCTTTTTTCCTTAACTATTCACTTAGATCAATTCATGTTTGGATACACATGTATTGTTTGCTTGTTTCTACTTACACTACAGGTTTTTGCAGCTCAAGATCATAAGGATCTAGATCTTGGATCAACAAAGAGAGAAGAGGATTTGTAGACCTATGGTAAGTGATATATCCATTAACGTGTATTTCTATTTGATCTAGGAAAGTAGGTTTTATTATGTACTTGATTTGTTCTTGATCCACTTGGACCAGGGATATTTGGCTTGAGTCCGCTTGAGTAGATTTATCTGATAACAAATTTGGAGACCATACTAGGGATGAACATAGATTTGATTTGATTTTGTATTTGATTTCATATATTTTTGTCAATCCTTTTTTTAGCCTCTAGAGACCCTCCCTCCTTTGTAATTTGTCTTTGAAGAGTGTCTTGCATCCTCTTGATGCTCTTTGGATCACTATCTGACCTTCTCCCCTTCTCCCATAGGAGATCTATATTTTACCCTACTTGTTTCTCCATCATTGCACCTAGGTTGTATAGACAGAACATCGACACTCTTTTCCTAAAGAAACAGTGTGTCGTTGGCACTTGTTCCCAATGTTGTAAGTGCACATGCCAATGACACTCTTGTGTAGTGTAGTAGGTGCATCAAAACTCTTATACAATGTTGTAAGTGCACCTGCCCCTCCTCAGAGCTCTTTTTCAGTGTTTCAAGTGCACATGCCCCACCCCTGCGCTCTTGTCCAGTGTTGTAAGTGTGTCTGCCCCTCCCAGGCGCTATGGTGCATTGTAGGAAAGTGAACTTTCCCTTTGAACCTTAGATATGAGCTCATATTTCCTTCTTTTTTGGTTTTTTGGTTTGATAGATTATGGGCTTTTGGATGCATATGATAGTCATACACCCCTATACCCAACATTATCTCTGTTTGGAGTTTATTTTGGGATGCTTTACTAGTTAAGAGAATGACTTGGTTCTGGTAGGAAATTTCAATCCTCCACCTATTAGTTCTTCCTTTCCATTCCTAATCACATTTCTAGACCTTTTCATTTATGTTCAGATTGTTAGATATGATCTCCAAACCCTTCCTCCACCCTCAATCATGTGAGTTTTGGTTGCATTTTGGTTGTTTTGGAGAAATTCTTGAGTGTTTTGAAGTTGTTTAGGTGCTTGTCATTTTCCTTTTGATTGTTGAATGAATAGAGTGTTGTAGATATTCTCACATTTTCTATTTGTAGATCTGAAAAGAGTAAATCTATCAAGTTTCATTTTGATACATGCATTTGAAAATCAAAGTGCTTCCCTACTTTGTTTTATACATTGTTCATATTTGTTGCATGTTTGATTCCATTGTGCTTTTTGGACTATTATTGTAGAAAGATAGAATTGTTGCACTCTATGAAGTAATTTTTCTTTTCCTTGTTGTTCATATTCATGTTGGATTGAAAAGAAAACTCAATCAAAACAGATCAAATTGAAAAAAAAACGATCTAAATCTCACAAGATAATTAATAGGTGTGTTCAAGAATTGTGGTTGATGTGGGTCTTTAAAGCTTTATAGTTTCCTTTGAGTAGAACTTGGTTTTCTTAGATCTCTGATTTATGTCTTCTTTAACAGAAAACTCTTTCCATACCATAGGTAGCTTTCATTGAAAGAGAAATGTACATCGTCATGTAGCTAGGATTTGCATTCTTTTTACATTTCTTGTATACACCTCATGCATCCATGTAACCACATAATATAAAATTAATGCTAGCTTAGGTTTAAAATAATTTAGTAACTGTGTGTAAGTTAGTGACTTGTTCTAGCATTGTTAAGTGTGGCAGTTGTTGTTTATTTCCTGCACTCCATTTTGGGGACTGTGTGGTTCTTCCATGTACCATCAGTATGTCGAATAGCCTTTCACGTACCCTTCAGGTATATAGAAAGGTAATTCATGTACTCGATTGTATATCAGAAGGGAAATTTCATATGGTTGTGCATTAGATAGCACCACTATAGAGTTGAGCTCCCTTGTACCTAGTGTATATTGGGAGACCCTCTTATGAATCTGTGGCCAACTGATTTAACCTTTTGGCCTTCTTGGAATCACAATGCACTGAGAACAAAACTCAGGAAGATTACTACATGCGTGCCATCTAGGTAGTCAGGTATTCAGGAAAGGGTATCGTCTCGATCCTCCTTCTCGCATTTTACTATTGGTCCCTATGGTATATAGTGATTTGTGAAGCCTTGACAATCCGATGAGGATCCTGACTTTTGATCCACTCCTATTCACACAGTTTGCTTGTTTCTTTTAGACTTGAGTAGTGTTTGATTTGTGTGGTACTTCAGATATTCTTAGATAGTTCATATATGGGATACTTTCCTACGACCACCAATCAAGATACCCATTTTCAGGGTATGCCTTTTGTTTCTCCCACTTGTGGAGTTGTTGGTCCTCCCTTCATGGCTAGTTTCAGCCTTCCTGGATTCACCATAGGTTTACCTATGTTGTTATTCTCCAATCCCATTATACCAAATGCATCCTTTGTGTTGGATCGTGGTCCAATACTGCATGAGAATCAACCTCATGTTAATGCTTCTCCTTCTTCATTGAATGTTGAGTCAACTTTCCTTTCTTCCTCTTCACCTGTTGAAAACTCTAATGTTATTAAATAGACGGGTAATAAAAATACAAAAAGGAAGGCTAAGAAGAAGAGAACTAAGAAGAAGGTCATAGCTCCAACCTCTTATCGTCATTTTGGAAGCCCACTGGCCACTGATAATCATTCTGGGAGTATGTATGTACTTGTTTCGAGCTCGTGTAAAAATAAGTTCCCTTGTAGACTTTACAAGGGTGATCACTTTCTCAAGGACTAACCTGGTCTTTCCCATGTGTCATAAGTGTGGTCCAAACAACCTATTTCATTAGTATTTGGTCATCATGTTGATGATGCCCCATCAAGCAGTGACTATGCGGTTAATACTCGTAAAGGAAAAGTAAAACATCCTTGATTTGTATGTAAGTATTTGCACCGCACTTACCATTGTCATCGTATGGAAGAAGATTCAAAGTTGTTGGAAGATATTACTGTTCCTTGGCAATGACTTCCAATCGATTATCATAAGTTGTCCTTTGAAATCCCATTGGTTGATGAAGTGGTTGATCCAATTCCATCCTTGGTTGATCCCACTCTTTCGTTGAAGAGTGAAGTCAAAGCAGTCGATCCAGTTCAAACATCGGTCGATCCCACTCTCCCCTTGGAGATTGAAGTTAAAGTGGTCAAGTTGATGTCATCTCCACCTAATCCCACTCCTTCTTTAGAGAGTGTTAATATTGAAGTTGTCCGTTCGATACAATCTTAGTCTTCTCCCTCTCTTCCAGTTGAGAGTGAACTAAAACATGCTGAAGTTTTCGTAGTTAATATGATTATTCTACGAAAGAGGAAGTTTTTCTCTTTCTATAGAACCCTCTCCAAGTAGTGAGGTTATTTCCTTTGACTGGAGTAACCTAAAAAAATCTCATCTTCATTCGAGTGTTCCTTTATAGATATCTTTGTGAGTTACTGCTAAGAGTATACTCTGCACTATCCTTGATGAAGGGGATTCTCTTAGCATTCTATCCTCTAATGCTTGGAAGGCCATAGGTTCTCCTTCGTTTGTGCCAGCCACATATAATATACTGGATTTTAATGGAAGACCTATAGTACCTTTAGGAATCCTTCCTCATTTTCCTATCACTTTAGGAGGAAAAATTGTATGCATCGATGTTATGGTAGTCCAAGGTCCCTTAGATTTTAATTTGATCCTTGGGAGAGATTATGTTTACGCCATGAAAGTTGTAGTGTCCACAATATTTCGAGTGATGTATTTTCCCCATGATGGGAAGATTGTGACCGTTGATCATATTTCCTTTGTTAAACCTGATCATCATATGACTCCTAGTCATCAGACTTTCCTAAATGTCCTTCATTTTTTTGTGGTTCCTTCCCCTTCTAGTTAGCTTCTTCCAATCATAGGTAAAATAGGGGGCATGACTCCAGCCTCTGGACATCATACTGGAGTTTAGTTTCTAGCTTCTTATGTAAGGGGGAAACCCACCAACCTATAGACATCATGTTGGATTAGAATTTCCTGTGAGCATAGTTCCCATCCTATGTCAAGCTCATTAAAAAATGAAACATGCACCAGTGAGCACAGTTCCCTTTCTATGTTAAGCTCATTAAAAATTTAAATAGATGCATGTGAGCATAGTTCCGTTTTTGTTTCAATCTTGTTCATAAATGAAATGAATGTCCTAAAGCATAGTTTTTTTCTATTTCAAGCTTGCATAAAAATGAAACAACCCCCCACAAGCATAGTTATTTTCTGTTTCAAGCTTGTGTAAAAATGAAACAGGTCACCATGAGCAGTGCTTATTCTTGGTTTCAAGCTTGATAAAAAATAAAAATGACCTTGAGCAGAGTTCCTTTTTTGTGTCAAGCTCATTAAAAAATGAAACAGATTCTTCCATTGTGTTAAGTATCAAATTTTGAACCTTCAATTCATCTGCTTCTAAAGCAGACGAAACAAAGCTTGGGGGGCATGTACCCTACCTTTCTATATTGGGATTTATCTACTTGATAGTTATACTGGGGGGAAGTACCAGCCACTGGACATCATGTTGGAAAATCACCCATCAATGGGAGTCATTTTGACAATACTTTCGTTAGTTTTGAGCTCGCTAAACCATGAAACGATCATTCTGAGCACAGTTCTTATTCTATTTCAAGATTGTTAAAAAAATGAAGCAGATATCCAAAGCATTCTTTCAACTGACATTCGAGCTCGTTAAAAACAATAAGATGGTGTTGAGCTTACTTTTCATTTTTCATGCTCTGGTTAAAACATGAAAACTAGTTTGAGCTTACTTTATTTCTTTTTCGTGCTCTAGATTCAAACATGAAAAAGGTTCCGAACGCCTTTTATACCTTCAACACACTCGTTAAAAACTAAGCGAAGAGGTATCGAGTGTACTTTTACTATTTTTTAGACTCATTAAATTTGGATCATGAAAAAAGCACCCTAATAGAGTCCTCTTTAATCTCTTTTCAGAATCTTAAAATATGAAAATATCGTCGAGACAACTTGTCTTCCTCATGCTTGTAAAAGCACCTAAAGAGTCGTCTTCCTGGTGACAGTTTACCCCCTTTTCGGACCAGGGGGAACTACTTATGAAAAATGTGTACTCCAGTCAATCATGACTGAAATATTTCTCCTGGGAATTATTTTATACTTTTTCTGGCCTCGGGTACTAAATTTACGAAAAAAAGTTCATTCTGGAGTCTTCTTAGTTATTTCAGACTCTCTAAACATGAAACGACAAATCAGTTTACTTTCGTTGGACTCGTAAAAATTAAATAATGAAGTACCCTTTTTTGGGAATGAACCCCTCCTTTCTCAGGTTCATAAAACATATTATAATGGACTCATTGCTTGATGAGATAAAACAAGTGGTTGTTACCGTCTTTGAACTCGTTAAAAAGAAAAGAGGCACCCATCTTTCATGATGGGGAAATTAAGGGAAGAGTTTTTGTTTCATTGTATTTACAAGAGTACATATTTACTCTTGAACATGGAACTCATTTGCATATGCATTCAGTACTTGGGTAATCTATTTGTCTTCAAGTCCTGTTGATTCCTTGAGTCTTATTGCCTCGCATGTTTTGTCCAAGACTACTCTCGTCGTCAATTGCATTGGATGATGGGTATTAGTCTTGTCAAATCCAATACTACCAAGTCATGCCATTCCCATGTTTAAGATAATTTTGGTCATCTTTTCACTATCTGGAGTCAGTATACCTTCTATCATGTTGGTAATCCTTGAGTCAGTTTTGTACATCACTTTGTTGTTTGGTTCGCTCTAAACATATATGATCGTGTTTCAGGTCAATTATGGGGGATTCATTATGTCCCTCATTCAATGATTCTATTCCTATCGAATTCAACACCTAATCCAGGAATTAGACTTAGAAACCAAGACAAGTACCTTGGGAATGCATGCCTTAATGGCAGGTTACTTCGCTTTCTACATGAGTTTACATCATTCACTCTTGATTGAAATATTCTACCCAATGTTTGACTTCAAGTCTTTTATTCACACTCAGGAGGATGTAATAAGATACATTTGGAATCATTGACGTCAATGGTGATTTTCCTCGCACTTGTTAACATTTTACATTAATGATGGGTAATCAAGTGTTTTCTACCATGTTCGACATCAAGACATTGTAATCACATGGTTAGATTCGTATCATTGTGTGTTCATCTTGAATACCCCGTGTTGTCATATATCTATCCCATGTTGCGATGGAGTTTGTTTGAGTCATATTACATAGATCCACATTGTATTCATCATGGTTGTGTTATCATCTCATCATGGATCTACGCTTGTTTCTAGTAGCCATGATTGTGCTTAGTCAGTCTCTACTACCATGGATCTACAGTGTATTGGCCGACATACATGTTATGAGTCATTTGAGTCAATGGTACTGCAGTAACTTGCATCCAACATCCTTTCCTTTGATTTCTTCTCTTCACAAAGAATTCACCTATCACATTCCTCTAACTTCATGCTTTGGGGGGGAATCTGTTACACTAAAATATTGTCATGTTGATCCATGTGTTAACCCTATGCCTCAATCCATAAAGTTCCCTTGCTTAAATGACATTGAATATGAGGTTGTTTCCTTACCTTTTTTCCCCTATAAGAATGAAGGAACTTATTCTCCTGAGGAAAGGTGTGCAGAAACCTTTTCCATTCATGCTAGAAGTGCCATTGATTCTCTTTCCCTTCATGCAAGGTGCCCTGGCACTCTTTCCCTTCATGAAAGGTGCACTGGTGGTGTTTAGAGGGAAAAAAACAAAGCTTTGAGACTCTTCTAGAAGATGTATGAGATGGAGGACTATCCCTATCATCTAGGTGAGGTGGAATTCGGTTCCCTAACCTATGGGGAAGATCCCCTAGACCCCTCCTTCTAATCCTCAACCTACTCTATCCCTTTAGGTTTATAAATCGAACCCTCACTCCATTGTGAAGGGAGGAAGGACTATGGTACTCTTATGCTGCTGGAATTTCTAGGTGATCCCTATCATCCTTTCAAAGGAAATATCTGACCCTTTGGGAGGCTACCATCCTCCTTTGGAGGCTTGGATTGTATTGTTGGATGGAAGATTGCAACATTAAGCCTAGGTTGTGACTTTCCTACTTTGTATAATTCTATATATCTCCTTGATTACACTTATACAAATCTATTTCCATAAAAATTGTTGTTTTTATGATGTTTAGAGCTTTCTTCCTTAGACATTATCTTAGATCAATTCATGTTTGGATACACATGTATTGTTTGCTTGTTTCCACTTTCTCTACAGGGTTTTGCAACTCAAGATCTGAAGGCTCTGGAGCTTAGATCAACAAAGAGAGAAGAGAATTTGCAGACCTCAGGTAAGTGATCTGTATGTTAACTTGCATTTCTATTTGATCTAGGAAAGTAGGTTGTATTATGTACTTGATTTGTTCTAGATCCACTTAGACTAGGGAGATCTAGCTCGAGTCTGCTTAAGTAGATTTATTTGATAACACCTTGTACTGTTACCATTTTGTTGACATGCTTCCTATTATTTGGAATATGTTGAGAAATTCTTCAATATACTTAGGATTTATAGACAGTGGGAGTCCTCACACCTAGAACCTAGCTTTGGTTTCTTGGGTTATCTACACACTTGAGGGTAAACTGGTGTCTTCAGGAGGTGTATATCTCTGACCATATTCAAATAATGTTGTTGAATATAGCGTTGCGATTGAAATATTATGCAATATCATTTTGAATGGTATTCAATATCTTGAATTTCTTCTAGACTCGCAGTTAAATGTATCACAATTGAATTGCATGTACCGTATTAGATATCCTATGTTATTGAGAAGATTCTTATGGGTAAGATTGTAATTGGAGCGGAAGTTTGATTACATTACATACATTCACATACCTAGACACTATAATGATGTTTCTAATTCATATGCAAATTATGTTTTATATTGGAATTTGTCTCATTAGTAAAGAAGTATGTACATAAAACATTCAAATTCAGACACATGTGTATATATCAAACCGATCACTATAAACTATTATTTTTTAATAACTGTTCAAAAAAATGGTATCATAGTACAAAAATGGGGCCTTAAGCCACCAAAATATATATGGCCACTATTAAATGAATATCCTGGCATCTGTGCGTATGGTTCTGGATGATGGTTATGGTAACACACTACAACATTTTTGAAACTCTTGAACAACCTAACCCACAAATGAGGTACCCCAACCACATGCCTCTGCCGTCCCTTGAGCAAGTCCTTGACTTGCACCATGGGCATCATGTTTGTCAATTAGGCCATGTTTCCATGTATGTTTTGTAATTTCTGCTCAACGTCAACACCAATAATCTCATCTCCTTGTCCCCCACGTCGATTTCTTGGGAATCCATCCAGTTGTCATGGAGCTATGTTGACACAAATAAGCCTAATGTCAGTACTTCATGCCACCAAAAACATGTTTTTTATTTCCTTATATAAAAGATACAAAAAAATCAAATAAGTCAAAATAAATACGGGATGTTACCAATATCTCTAAATGGAGAACCTGGTGGTAGTAGCATGTCTGTATCTCCATGAAATCATAATGATAGTCCTATATGGCAGTGATCTTTCATCACAATGAGTGAAAGAAGTAAGGAGCGAAAGGAGTGGGTTCCTTAAATCCCCCTAACCTATGCATCACAACTATCCAATGTTCTTAGGATGGATATCGTAGAATGTGAGGAGGGATTTGAACTCTAGGGCTAAGACTCAGTACCCTCTCAAAAAATAAAGTGGATAATATGTTGGAAAACCCAAACTTTTTTATACGACCCAACTTGCAGTTCAACTGTTGTTCCATACCCAAAGGAGACATCCCCTTGAGTCTTATTTTTGAAGCTTGTCATTTATCGAGGATTGAAGTGGTGGAGTCCCAGGTGGAGGGAATTAGTTTCTTGATTTTGATGAGGTGCCGATAGAGGTTGTCATTTTGTATCTCTATTTACATTAATATAAATGTCCATTTGTCTTCCAATTCATGTGCAATTATAAATATTTGTATCCATGGATGTAATTTCTTTTTATACCTGTTTAAACTGAATATTCTAGATTATATACTAACACTTTATATATCATGCTTATATATCTCTTTGTTGTTGAGGATAAAGTGTAGGGACAAGTTTTGATTGAGAGCTTAACCGTGGTCATCTTCGAACATCTAGTTGAGGTATAGTTCTTATCCCTTAGTGAATCACTTTTATTTTATGTATCTATCTTACATGAGAATGGATTGATTTTTGGTGTGATATTGTATGTTGTGGTCCACCCCAAGCCATAGAGGTTATGGGTTTTGATACAGTTCTAGATTAACATTTTCTTGTGACTGTTTGTTTTCATAGGGTTCTAGGTTAACGTTTTATTTAGGTTGTTGTTTCTCATTGGATTCCATTACAAGTGGATTAAAAATGCTCTACAAATAAAAAAAAATGTTTTCATATTATTAATTATTTAAATTTGAATAAATAATTAATAAAAAAACAAGAAACAAAAAATGATACTTACCTAGCTAGATTCTTGAATTTCCCTTTTGCAAAGTTGGTTGGCCTCTCTTAGATGCTTGGATTAGTCCCCTGTTGAGTTGGATTGTAGAAAATGTGTGCTCATGTTATATTAATGCATTGACTATTGCCCCCTATTAGCTACAGTGTTGTTTAACAATAAAAAACCCTCTAGCCCTGTCTTATGTTTATCAAGAGCATGTGTGTGTTCCTAGTGTGCATGTCATAGAGATTTCCATGTACTATACGTGTGTGTATGATCTTGTTGATTTGCAAATATGGAGGTTGGGGAATGTTGAACCAGGAGTGTGTGCAAGCTTCCATGAACATGTGAATGCTCATGTTTTTTTTATGCAAGTGTGGTCTAGTTGCAACAATTTTGGAGACCATATTTGTGTGAGGCCCCCTCATGATTATTATGAAAAGACCCTTCAACATCGTTTTGTAATCAACTTGTCACATATGGGCATAGTCACCACATCTCTTCTCATAGATTAAGCTACCACTAGTTTAGTGGTTTTTATTTTATACTATATTTTGTTTCATTCAGTTAATAGAATTTGAGTTTATTGTAGCACTGTGATATATGCGTGTGGTTCTATATATGTTCTTTCATTTCATTTTGACATAAAGGCACCCGCAAGAAGCTGCTACCCAAATATGATGAAATGAGAGCATGCGAGCAGAAAAAACAAGAATGTGCACACACCCTTGGATGTGCGCATGTGCTCCTACTTCAGTAGTAGTGAACCTCCACGCTATATTTCCAGCATGGAGAATAGGAGCACACACACACACACCCAAGGATGCATGTGCGTGTATGTGCGTGCACGCATACATGGATGCACATGTGTGTTTTATGCGATCTTACACATGGACGCGCATGCGTCCCTGTGTTAAAAAAATCAAAACAAAATAGTGAACAGTTTTGTTTTGTTCATAACACACCCACGAGCATGAAAAGAGGTGAAAATGAACCCCAAGGAGGTGAAAAAGACCCCCAAGGAGCCCAATCAAAGTGTCCAACCAAGATAAAATGAAAACCCATGACATTGGAGTAAGGTAGATAGAATAGGAATGTCATTTTTTTTGTTTCTTTTAATGTTTTCCATTGCTTTTCAAATAAAATACAAAATTAAAAAAATTTGATATTGCAAGTACAAATTACCTAACATAATGACAAATACCAATGAACCATCCTAAGAAAGTGTTGAGGCCTGGAAAATCGCAGGTAACAACAGTTAGGGATTCTCCCCAATAAATGTTCCCAACTAGCCCGTTACTGTTTGGTATAGGGAATCCATCCGGTTTACGGTCCGACCACCGTAGGTCAAGTAACAAAATAAAAGGTTTTACCATTTATGGCCCGGTTCATCGTGTATAATTTTTAGTGTTTTTTTGGATTTAAGTATGATGTGCAAGTGCCTATCTAAAAATGTAGATTGATAGAGAATACAAGGAGCAGTCACAATGTGATGCGCAGGTTCTTACCTCTCGTCTTAACTCTCTCGCATCTAAATCGTACACAACAAGAAACTAAAACTAACTATCTAACCTATCCCTAGGGAGCAAGATTATCATTTATTAATGAGTAATGTATTTCTGTGCATGCATTAAGAAAAACCACAGATAGCTATTGCTTATTTCAAAACACATGAACATTAATAGATATATGAAAAACAAGATATCTTATTTTTTATGAAAATCCTTCATTACTCATAGTGGAAATTTCATCGAATAAACTAGAGCGCATTCATAACAAGAACATAGGTTCAAAGAGTTAGAACAATATCACAGTTAATGGACATAAGCTGGAAATGAAATAGTTCACATTCAATAGATCCATAGCACAGCATTTGAAACATTCCACCAAGATTTCTCCAACATGAAACTTGTAATTCTTTATTGCAAAAGTAAATAGTTCTTCTTACAACATACTCTCACAAATCTATCTGGGAAAAAGTCCCTTCTTACATCTAACTCTCCTATATTTATACAAAATAACAAAACCTTTGGGCTACCCCCTATGACCTTTGGGTTCCCCCGATCGTTGAATCCAACCATTTTGTCTTTTAGTGAGTGCTCATGACTTATACAATATGTTACATTTTAGATTAATATTTATGAGCAATTTATAAAGAGGCACTAGCTTGGTAACTGATGAACTTTTTCCAATCCTAGGCCTCTACTGCTATCGATTCTTCTCAGTAATCCATCGGTATTTTTTGAGATCTCGTTGATCTCACACCTTCACTTTCTTCTTTTTTGAGAAACATCTCTACTTCTTACATTTCCTTTCTTCATCCAACTCCCGTCTGCATTGTCTTTAAGATATGTCTTCTTTGCAGCAGCAATCATCAAACTGGGTCTGAAACATACTCTAAGTCCGTCTGCATCTAAAACGAAAAACTCATCATTAATCCAAACTGCATTCGAGATCAACTAACTTTTCAATAAAACATAAACCACACTACTAATAAAACTAATTATCAAATGTGAGGCAATGTACTTTGTTCTCATCGCAAAATCCCTAACTCGGTCAAAAATTAGAATTCTCCGTCGTCCATGAAATAGTGTAAAGTCTCACAAAAAACGGCGGGAAAACCCCTCACCGCCAGGAAAAATACTAAGCATCGAGCTGACAAACTCCTCATCGATGAGCAGAACAACTATATGTCGAATGGTTAGTTCACTAAGGAGCTGTAATGACAGAAAACATACATACTACGGCTTCCGCAATCAAATGAAAACTTCAGCGATCGGAGGTTTTAAGGATTGCGTATCGGTGGCTCAAGACACAAAATAATCCACAGTATCGGTGAGACAAAGTTGAAAGTTTCCACAATGTCAGCAATATAAAGCACTAGATGCCATCGAAGTCACGTATTGGAAATCAGAACCATTAATTAATAAAACATCAAAACTTGAAAACACTAATCATCGGCGAGATAGTTCACTAAGCAGCCGCAACGACGGGAGATAGACTGACTGTGAGTTCTGTGTATCACAAAACCATCGGTGATTGGGAGATTTAATAACTAAATATTAGAGAATCAAATCTCAAAGGTGCCACCATGTCGGCAACACAAAGGACTAGTCCTTCGATCAATCATCAACACCGTTTCGACAGCAAAAAAAAACATCACAAAGTAAAAAGTTTGATCAATAAAACCAAGGCAATAGTGAAAATCAGAACTAGCCATCGGCACACTCTCTATTTTCCCTCTGAAATAGCGGCGATATAGAAACTAATTCCCCGATTCACACATCAATAGACTTCTGATAGCGATCAGAAAAAAATCATCGAAACAGGAAAAAATCATCGAAAACGTTAAGTGTTCGAAAGACTTTAAAGTTGTGCAGTGGTAAAATTAATTTGTTTCATCTCCGAAATAGAGGTGGCATAGAGAACTAAAACCCCTACTTTATATTCAACAAACCTCCGACAGCAATAAAACCAAACCATTAAAAAATTAAAAAAATGTCAAGTTCCATAGTCAAAAGTATTGGCATTTTTAGATCATTCAACTTCCAAAATGAAAGAAAACAGTTGACCTCAATTCAACCTCAAAAGATCCAAATTTGTAGTAGAGGAAAGACAAAAATCAGTAATCCAAACAATCCCAGGAAAAATGAAATTAAAAGGAGGGTCCAAAATTTAAAAATTTGGAAAATCTATTGCAGCTGCAACAATTGGCGACTACCTGGTGAACACAGATCTCTGGACAATTTCCTCTTTAAGTAAAAAAACTATTTAGACAATAAGTATCAACATGCTGAATTCTTCTAGATGTCTAGATTTCCCAAATGGCAGATGTATGTACTTTTAATCATTGATGATAGTCCAATTTTAAAAAATGGAAACCAAGATTTCAAAGTCAAGATAACTCTTTTGAGGCTAGGAATATGAGTTTCATTTTTTACCTCTATCTCCGGGTAGCTCCCATCTTGGACACCACAGGATTGTAACATATGGTAAAAATAAATATTCGTTTGTTCCTCATTCCCGTGCCATTTTGCACTTTTTTTCTTGTGGAATTTTTTGTCCTTTTTGAGTTCTCCTGCATGCCTTTCCTTCTGAATTTTTATTTAGGCTCCTCTATCCATAGTGTCCTTTTGTGTGAGAGATGTATTTAATTTTCAGCTCACAGATAGAGAAGAACTTTGGCAATTTTGTACTCTTATTTGCCTTTTGGCTTTCAATTCTTGGCGTGGGATCATTTATATATAATATACTGTTTACCCTGCTTCCTTTCCATGGGTATTTTGCTGTCACCCCCTAAGAAATTTTTAAATGTGAGATGGATGGAGCCTCGAAATAGTATTAGACCTTTTGATCCTGAGTTATTTTACAAGGATTAAGTAGGACTTCAATGTGTTCATAGCCATTTAGGAAAACTGCTAAACTAGAAGAAATTCTTTCAGATAAATCAATAGTACACAGTCTTATAACCAAGGATTTTAGTTAATCAAGAATTCTGATGCTCTCCATGCAACCAAAAGTTTGCTTATTTTATTGAAATCAATCAAAGTCTAACTAAAACAAACAAAAATAAGCAAATCAAAACAAAACCAACCAATCATTTTATTTTGTACAAAATAAAAACAAAAATCAGGAAAAATAAGGTTTAAGAACTAAACCATTAACTGGTAAGTTCTCTTCCCACCCCTGTAAATCTTGCAACTTGTAGGTTGAGGGGCCAATATTTGTTGCAATCTGAAAAGGACCTACCCATAACTGTTGAAACTTCGTGTGTTTCCCCTTTTCATTATGCGGGTGATCCCACTTAAGAACCAGATCTCCTACTTCAAATTCCTTTTTTCCAGCTTTATACTTATCAAACCACCATTTCACTACTTCTTGTTGATCCTTAAAATGTTCTTTGGATTTGTACCTAAACTCTTCCGCCTTCAAAAGATTATAGATTCTAATCTGTAGGATTTCGTCATCTATGCCTCTAGACTCCTGAGCTATTATGGAAGATGGTAGCATAATGTTAGGAGGAAGAATAGCTTCTTTTCCATAAACAAGGGTATACGGTGACACACCTAAGGAATTCTTGGGTGTGACCCTATCAGCCCAAAGAGAATTCAGCAATGCTAAATGCCAACTTCTTTGGTTTTCTATCACAGTCTTTTTTAAGATCCTAATCAGATTCTTGTTTGTAGATTCTACCAAACCATTTCCTTGTGGGTAATAGTTTGCAGAATAATTCAACTTGATTCCTCTTTCATGAGCAAATGTAGTTAATCTAATAGAAGAGAAATAAGTAGCATTATCAAATACCAGGGAAATTGGAACCCCAAACCTGGTCATAATATGATCTTGAAAGAAATCCATGACCGCATCTTCATTCACTTTATGTAACGGAATGGCCTCAACCCATCGAGTGAAGTAGTCAGTTACCGTCAAAATGTATTTGTGCTGCAAGGAAGAATTTGGTTTTATCTCTCCAATGATATCAATCCCCCATTGCTCAAATGGTTCTGTTATCATCACAGGATTCAATGGCCCTGTTTCTTTGGCTTGTCTTCCCCCACACCTCTGGCAGGTATCACACTTTCTGACATGGGCATGCACGTCCTTGAATAGTGTTGGCCAATAGTATTAAGCTCTGAGAATCTTGTGGGTTGTTGTATCTCCAAAAAAATGACCTCTAGTAGGCCCATCATGTAACTCTATTATGACCTTCTTTGCATCTTCTTTCTCTAAGCATCTCAGAAGGACTCCATGTCACGTCCCCTTCCCTCAACCGGCGAAGAGAACGCGATGAACGCATCAACACAACCGGGTAAAATGCCCCATGAACATAAATAGAATTCAATTGCTGGAATTAAGCATACACAGATGTATTTATCTTCAATCATACAGCGGAAGCACACACACACATTCCAGCAATCTCCATGTTCATTATAATTTATTTAACATCAATATAAAATTTGCAGAGATGGAATAACCAGTAGCACTTATCTCTTGATGAAGAATTCACCCGCAACCAGCTACGTCACTGCAACGTTCCACCCAACCATAGGCCAGCTTGCTCATCTATCTCTCAGCAACACTGCCACCCCCGAGCTGGGCATGATTCCTCCGGACTAAGGGTCAATTGCAGGCTTACACATAGCCAAGGGGACACATAACAGCTAAACCAACACTGCTGGGTTTCACAGGCTTTCCACAGACAAGCCATGCCATCATAGTCAAAGGTTCAACCACTGCATACCAGCAGCCATACAATCCCTTCACAGCTCTGTGAAGCAGTCATAAACAACAGGGGACAGCCCCAACCAATGGAGGAGCACAGCTCAAGTCCAAGGGACAACCTAGAGTTGGTTTTGGCCCTAACGTGGCCAAAACAACTCAACAACAGCACACACAATTCCTCAATAGAATGGTTGGGAAACATCACATAGTCCCAACAAAGGAGAAGAACAACTCCCAGCGTGGACAGACAAGGGAAATTCAACCCACGAATTGGCAATCCACAGTGGTCCAAATGAAATTGAACACCACAGTCAACAAAACACAGGGGAAACAGTAGCCCCAAACATGACAGTGAGGACGGCTCTCACAACATGGGAAAACGACCCAACCACCCTGTGCGTGAGGAAGAACTTACACTGAACAGCAAAAACACAAGGAAAACATACCCGACCTCTGCGTGAGGATGCACAGTAGTAGAGGCCCTGCGTGAGGAGAAAACAACTCCGATTTTTCCCGTGGATGAACAAAACAACAGCAAGGACGCGAATTGCAGTGCGTGGGTGCTCAGCAACTCGTGGAACCAAGGAAATGTCTGCCTGAGACCAAAACCGCCCAATTCCTATGCGTGAGGAGCCAACAGACCCAAAATCGTGGTGAGTGAGTGAGCTGACCAGGGAGAGTGCGTGAGGGAGAAGAATGGGCAGACATGGGTGGAGTGTGGATGTGGGTATGGAGCTGACAGCCCTGCCACCCCACTCCCAAAGGCAATAACTGCCCTCAACCACTCAGCCATATCTCCTCAACCACCAGCTCTGAAGCATTAAAGAGGTTGACAAGGTTGGGTGAGACAAAAAGTTGGCAAATCAACAAGGTAATAAAACATGGGTTTTTCCCCCATAACCAAGGTTTGACATCCCCCACCCCTTATCCTTCGGAACCATGCCCTTTTCATTCAATGTT
>LPNX010136191.1:2138-55155 GCA_001517045.1 Pseudotsuga menziesii | reverse complement strand
GATCACCAACTGAAAACAAATCATTTTTAACCCTTTTATCAAAACCGTCTTTCATTATTTTTTGATGTTTCTCAGCTATATCCTTGATGTCTTCTCTGTCTTGCTGCAACTGCACTATTTGAAACATTCTCCTTCTGATGTCGTCTGGTTCTTCTTCAATTTCTTGCACAAACTTCATGACTGGATTGACTAAATGGACAGGAAAAACAGCATCAGTCCCATAAACCAATTGAAATGGGGATGTCCCAGTTGATTTTTTAATTGTTACCCTATCAGCCCACAGAGCAAACTTCAGCTTGCTGTCCCAACTTCGTTTATTTTCAAACAACATTTTCTTGATGCTACTTACAATGTTATTGTTGCTGGATTCTGCTAATCCATTTCCTTGTGGATAGTATGGTGTGGATTGCTTAAGGTTAATGTTATTTTCCTGACAAAAATTTACCATCTTTTTTGACTTGAAGGCAGGGGCATTGTCAGTGAGTAATTTTCTAGGGCATCCAAACCTACTCAGAATGTTTTCTTGGAGGAAAGTAATTATTATCTATTCTGTTGCTCTCCTTGTTGGAATTGCTTCTACCCATTTTGTGAAGAAATCGGTAGCAGTCAAGATCCATTTGTGTTGTCCACTAGATGGAGGATGAATTTCACCAATAAAGTCTAGTCCCCACTGCTGAAATGGACCATTCATAGAAATAGGCTTNATCGGTAGCAGTCAAGATCCATTTGTGTTGTCCACTAGATGGAGGATGAATTTCACCAATAAAGTCTAGTCCCCACTGCTGAAATGGACCATTCATAGAAATAGGATTTAATGGTAGGGATTTAAGCTTTTGCTTACCTGCAAATTTTTGACACTCAACACATGATCTAACCTGCTGAAATACATCTGAGAACAGGGTAGGCCAGTAGTATCCTGCTCTCAAGATTTTAAAAGCAGTTGCTTTCCAATATTTGTGTCCTCCACACACTCCACTATGCAACTCTGCAATCACAGCATCAATTTGATATTTCTCCAAACATTTCAGCAGTATACCTCCCGGGTCCTTCCAATACAACATCTGATCTCTTAGAACATACTTCATTGCTTTGAGTTTCAAAGATCTGCATTCACTCTTGTTCAATTCTAGAGGGCACTGTAAATACAAAAGAAAATACACCACATCCTTATACCAATCAGATTCAGCATACCTGTTATAAATCTGCTCCTTACTGTGCTCTGTACTCAGACTCTGTGCTGACTGTTCTGCCATGATGTGAAGGTTCAAAACCTGACAATTAGACTCTGTGAGAAGCTTAGCCAACCCTTGTCGTTTTACCAATTTTGTTGGCTTAATTTCTATGTCATATTCCATGACCTTGGCTATCCATCTGCCCCTCTTTCCTTTGCTGTCAGGCTGTGCCAGAATTTCCTTAACTGCTACATTTGGAACATATGCCACAACCTTAGAATGTAAAACACATATTCTAAAGAATTTCTGAGCTTTAACTAAGGCATAGGCCTGTTTTTCCATTATATTATACTTCAGCTCAGAATCCCTTAAAGTTTTGCTGAAGAATGATATGGGCTGTTCCAAATTATACGAATTCTTTTGTAACAATACAGCAGCAATAGTATCCTCTGATGCAAAAGAAAATATGGCAAAATATTTTGTGTAATCAGGAGCCATCAAGACAGGAGCTTCTATCAATGCTTGTTTTATGTTTTCAAATGCCTATTTAGCTTGTTTAGACCATTTAACCTCGCTGTCCTTTTTAAGCATTTGAGTGATATGCTTTATTATCTCTGCGAAATTTGGAATAAACCATCTTAAGAAGTTGATTTTTCCAACAAAGGATTGAATTTCTTTTTTGTTTCTGGGCATGCTGATTTTTAGAATAGCCTTGACTCTTTCAGGATCTATCTTTATTCCCTCAACACAGACAATATGGCCTAACAGTTTGCCTTCTGTCAGGGCAAAGTGAGATTTTTTAGGATTTAATGATAAACCAAACTTCCTGCATTTGAAAAAAAATTGTCTCAAGTGTTTAAGATGATCTTCATTGGATTTAGAAAATACTGTAATATCATCCTGGTATATCACTACAAATTTTTCATTTTCACCCACAAAAGCTATATCCATAGCTCTCTGAAAAGTGGCACTTGCATTCATGAGCCCAAAAGGAATTTTATCATACATAAAGGTTCCCCATGGCATGGTGAAGGCTGTTTTCTCTCTGTCCTCTGGCTGAACTGCAATCTGGTTATAACCAAAAATTCCATCAATCATTGAAATCATGTGAGCACCTACTACTCTCTGTAAAATCTGATCTATCTTTGGCAATGAATAGTTATCTTTGAGGCATGATTTGTTCAAGTTACGGAAGTCTACACATAATCTTATCTCTCCATTTTTCATCCGTACAGGGACTAAATTAGCAACCCAGGATGAATATCTTAAAGGCACAATGATTTTTGCATCTAACAGTTTCTTCACCTCTTTTTCAATCATAGGCAGCAATGCTGGATTTAACCTTCTAAGCTTCTGTTTAAAAGGCTTAGTGTTGGGTTTTAGAGGGATTTTGTGCTGAATTATGTTGGTATCATATGTTTTTAAGTCCTGATATGACCAAGCAAAAATGTCCTTATATTCTTTCAGCAAACTCAGATATTTTCTTCTTTCATCATCTGACAACAATTTTGACAGCTTTATCATTTGAGGATGCTTTTCAGAACCAATGTTATATTCCATAACATTTTCTTCAGTAGTCTGTAGGGTAGGTTTCATAAGTGTATCATCTTTTGAAAATAGTCTTTCTAAAGGAACAAGTCCTTTAGGGATGAAATTCCCCTTTAACTCCACAATTTTATGATCAACAATTGAATTGTTTATGCAGGGTTCATTTTCTGCCCATTCTGAATCTTGTTCCTACTCAACAATATCATCTGAAAATTCTCCAGCTAATTCCAAAAACTCTTTTATTTCTAGATCATCATTAAAAACCTTCCAATGTTTAATATTATCGGGGACAGTAGGTCTGTACCTAACATCAATTGGATATTTCAGATGAGTAACCTTTGGCACTTTGAAATAAGCTGCTGCTAAAGCTAAGGAATCAGCTGTTTCATTATACTCTCTTGGGACAAAGGTGATATTAAAGGCTATGAAATAATTTTCAATTAGATCCCAGACTTCATTCCTATAAACTTTCAACAACTGCTGCTTTACCTGGTACACCTTTTTCACTTGCTGGATTATTAATTCAGAGTCGCCAAACACAACAAGCTCCTTAATGCCCAAGTCTTTTGCTGCCCTTAATCCAAGGATCAGAGCCTCATATTCAGCAGTATTGTTCATTGTTTTGAACTCCAATTTAAACATAAGGGAAATAGCCTCACCTCCAGCTGAAATCAATAACACTCCTGCACCTGCCCCTTCCTTACTTGATGCACCATCGAAATACATTTGCCACAAGCCATCAGGTTCCTCTTTCTGTACCTGAATTTTGATATCTTTTTCTACCTTTAAAACACCTTCAGATTCATCATTCAATTGCAACATACAAGAACCCAAGTTTTCATCAACTGAATAAATAGGGTGATTATTAGGGTATCTACTGTCACTTACCAAGTATGCCATCTGAACCTCCCTGTACAATATTCTGAATTCACCCCCAAAAACTGGAATTGTAGCATACGAGAGATCCATCTGCAAAGTTCCTCCTACATTTTTCGCCCAGGATCTAGATAACAACATGCCAAACTTAGGAGAAATATCTGCAACCACAATATCCATCAATATACTTTTCATAGGCACCTGTGTTAAATTTACCACCAAGTCCTTGATCACTCCAATACATTTTACTGCCCTGGAGTCAAATGCATATAAATCATGGTAAGGCTTTGTTACACTCAGCCCTAAGGCATCCATGACTGCTTTGGGCATAAGGTTGTGTGAAGCTCCTGAATCCAGTAAACAGTTACACAGAAATTGATCATGTACATAAAGTCACATAAATCATAAACTTTTCAAAAACAAACCATATGTATATTATACCATCATAACTCAATATGCTGCATGCTCTCAATATGCTGCCAGTTTGGGGAATACACTGCCAGTTTGTAAAAATCTACTCTGTAACACATAATCCTTTGCACATACATAGGTTTTTAGTTGATGAATGGAACTTTTAATGATTTAAGGTACCTAAGGGAATCATAAGGGCAAACAATCAATTATAAAACATAAAACAAAATGAAATTTAAAACAAGAAAAACCAATGCAAATCAAAAATTTGAAAATACACACTAGGAAAAACCCTAGAGATAACACCTTCCAACCCTCTCACTATAGAGAAACCTGCCGAGATTATACCAAAGATACCCAAAGGTGTCTTTAAGAAGAATTTGCATAGCCCAAATGCTAGGGCTGCTTCAAACTACTCCGTGGTTGAAGACTTAGCTCAAACCCCTTGTGCAATGTCAGCTTTAGAGGTGCTTCAGAGTTGTCCTGCCCAGCGGGATGCTCTCTTAGCAGCTTTAGGTAGCATGGATTCTTTGAGTCTCATAGAGAAATTCAATCTGTCTGATGTCAAAATTTGCTTGCCTTACCATGTAGCCGTATCAGTAGATGTCATCCATGGTGGTAAGACCATTGGAAGGGTAGTTGTTGATGAGGGAGCCTCTACATGTGTTATGTCCCTGGCTTGTTGGAAAGCTCTTGGATCCCCAGAGCTGGTCCCATTAAACACTTTACTTACTGCTTTCGATGGAAGATATTTCCATCCGCATGGTGTCTTTCCCGCTTTCGAGCTTAAGTTGGCAAGGAAAGCAGTGTCTGTTGAAGTTGAAGTGATTGATGCTCCCTTGGACTACAATTTGCTTCTGGGAAGGAATTGGAATTATGCAATGACTGCTGTTGCATCGGCTATTCTTCGTGTCGTGGTTTTTCCACATGAGGGAAAGTTGGTTACTGTTGACCAACTTGATTTTACCTGAAAAGGCTGTTTAGAGTCTAAGGATTCCACTATTCCATTGGTTTATCAGGTAAAACCTACTGCATAGAGCTTGGGGGCTGGAATGTATAAATCATTGATGGGCACATTCGATTTTCCAGCCCCGGTCAACTACATTCGTTCTACTACTGTGGGGAAGTCCATCGCTTTGGTTGTCGATAGGACTGATACTTGGGTCCTCCCAACTCCCCATGAACCTGAAGTGCCCTTATCGGCAGTGGAGGTGGCCTATCAAACCATCACTCAAGCCACTGTTAATCCCGTTCCAGATCCTTTATTAGTCTCAGATGATCTGGAAGAGGTCTATTTGCCCGCATGGGCAGAAAACTCTTCACATTCCATAGATTTCTTAGATACCATTTTACCTTCCGATGAAGCTATTCTGGAAGCCATGAGTGGACGTGATAAGATTTGTGAGGATCTTCATCATCGATCCTATTTTCTTCTAGATCTAAGCAAGATAGAAAACCAAGAGTTTAAAGTGAGACTGTCAGATGATATTGAGGTACCTATCAACCCTTTTCCCAGGGAAGGGGTGTTAGCTAAGGGGAATATGGAAAACATTTCCGCCACTATATTGATCAATATCTCTGTAAACCCAGATGTCGTGGAAAACATTTATATAGGTGCAAACTGCTCTCTGGAGGAGATTGCCATCTACACTGCCCTTTTCAAGGAATTCCGTGATATCTTTGCCTGGTCATATGAGGAGATGCCAGGCATTGATCCGTCTATTGTTCAACATGAAATCCGAACCTATCCTAATGCTAAGTCGGTTTGACAGAAATTGAGACCCGTGAACCTGCGTAAAGTGGCGGCTATGAAGGCTGAAGTTGAAAAGCTCTTGAAAGCTGGTTTTATATATCCCATAGCTTTGACTGAATGGGTGTCCAACCCTGTTCCTATTGATAAAAAGCAAGGGACTATTCGCATTTGTATGGACTTTAGAGATCTAAATAAAGCCTGTCCTAAGGACAACTACCCTACACCATTTATTGACCAGATCATAGATGCATGTGCAGGGAGTGAGGTTTTTCGTTTATGGATGGTTTCTCTGGCTATAATGAAATCCAAATCAAACCGGAAGACCAGCATAAAACTGCTTTTATTTGCCCTTGGGGTACATTCGCATATAGGAAAATTCCCTTTGGATTGAAAAATGCTGGGGATACCTTTCAAAGAGCCATGAACTTTTCTTTTCATGACATAAAATCCATTGTCGAACCCTACCTTGATGATTTTCCTGCACATTCTCGTAAGAGAGTTCAGCATCCAGATCATTTACGATTAATTTTTGAATGATGCAGATATTATAAAATCCGCTTGAATCCCCACAAGTGTGTATTCTACGTCGAGTCAGGGAGATTACTCGGATTCATTGTCTCTAGTAGAGGCATCCAGGTGGATCCCTTAAAAGTTGAGGCCATTGTAAATCTGCCTCCTCCTCGTTCTCTCAGGCAACTTCAAAGCCTGCAAGGAAAGTCTAACTTCCTTCGATGTTTTATCATTAATTATGCCAAGATCACTAAAGGTTTCATGCGCTTTCTCAAGCAGGACACCCCATTTGTATGGGATGAAACCGCACAACTTGCGTTCGAGGCATTGAAAAAAGCTTTGCTGTCGGCTCCTTTGTTACGTCCACCAGATTATTCTAGGGATTTCATATTATATCTGGCCGCGTCGAAGTCAACCATTGGGTTAGTTCTGGTTCAGGAGGACGATAAGCTCATTGAGCATGTCATTTATTATCTTAGCCGTGCTTTGGCTGGACCTGAGCTTAGATATTTCCACGTCGAGAAGTTAGCCTTAGCAGCTGTTTTTGCTGTTCAAAGACTGCGCCACTACATTTTATTGAGGACCACTACAGTAGTGGCGGGTAAATCCTTTCCAATATGTTTTATCCCGATGGATTGTTGGCGGGAAATTTAATAAATGGATAGTCATTCTTTAGGAGTTTGACTTGGATTTTCAGTCCGCCAAGTATAAAAAGTCCTTAGTTTTTGCTAAGCTTATAGCAGAATTTCCCATCGAAGAACATGTAGTGGTTGAGGATGACTCATTCCTAGATGAGCACATCTTCCTGATATCATCCTATGATCCTTGGTATGGGGATATTCTTATATATCTCCAGACTTTGAAGTATCATGTTGCTTACTCTAGGGAGGAATGACGTAAGTTATGCCTTCATGCCAAAAACTACCTCATTATAGGAGATACATTATATCGATGGGGGGTAGATTCTGTCTTGCGTCGCTGCCTTACATATGAAGAAGCAGAGATTGTCCTAAATGATTCTCATAGTGGAGTGTGTTGGGGTCATTTATCTGGGTTAGCAATGGCCTAGAAGATATTACGTGTCGGTTATTTCTGGCCCACGATATTTAAAGATTGTGTGGAAGCCATGAAGCACTGTCATCCTTGTCAGCTTTACACCAGAAAGATGCGGTCGCATCCTACTCCCTTATTTCCTGTTGTCTCGGTAGGACCCTTCATGAAATGGGGGATTGATTATATGACCTGCAACCCAGTCTCAGCTGGGGGGCACAAATACATCATTGTCGCTGTTGACTATTTTATGAAATGGGCAGAGGCAATGCCTACTTTGAAAGACAACAAGGAAACAACAGCTTTCTTTGTTTTCAATCAGATTATTGCAAGGTTCGGTATTCCCAAAGTGATTGTCACTGACCATGGCAGTCATTTTCAAAATAACATGATGACGGAACTGACCACCATGCTCGGATTTAGACAAGAACATTCTTCTCCATACTATCCACAAGCAAATAGTCAGGTCGAGGCTGTAAACAAGACTCTAAAAAATATCCTTAAATGGACGATTGATGCATCCCGTTCTAATTGGAATATCATGTTATATCCTGCTCTTTGGGCTTATAGAACTAACGTTAAGACTGCCACAGGTTTTTCACCTTTCCAACTCGTTCACGGGGTGGAAGCAGTCACTCTGATTGAATGCGAAATCCCATCTTTAAAGATAGCCATTCACGTGCTACCTGATACGACTGAGCTTGAAGAATGTCTATTAAATTTAGAACACCTTAATGAGCAACGTAGAGATGCGTTGACTGCGAACCAGGCTCATAAAAATAGGGTTAAAACTCAATATGATAAAACGGTCAAACCTAGGGTTTTTTCTGAAGGGGATCTTGTCTTGCTTTGGGACCAGGATAAAGAACCTCTGGGGGCAGGAAAATTCAAGGCTATGTGGTTAGGACCCTATGTCGTATCTAAGGTTTTAAGTAAAGGCACATATGAGTTGATTGATTATGATGGGAATAAGATGCCTGAGCCTAGAAATGGGCTCTACCTGAAGAAGTACTATGCTTAGGCTTAGCACTTTTTCTTGTATTTTTCTTGTATGTATTTTATGTACATTAGGTTCTTAGCTTTGTTTTTTATTATCTGCTGGTTGTTGCAGATGTCTTCTGAAATGTATGTAGGTTTCGCTGATGGCACCAATCATCACACTTGTAACCTAGCTTCAGCAGCATGGGTTGTCTATTCTCCCACAGGACAGCTTGTTGCCGTGGGTGGCGCTTGTCTTGGTCCCGCTTCTAATAATGTTCCTGAGTATAGGGCTATTATTGAGCTCCTATGGGATGCTTTGTCATGTAGCATTACCCATCTTGAAGTCCATTTGGATTCTTAGTTGGTAGTTTCCCAGCTCAATAGAGCTTATCAGGTACGAAATCCTATCTTGTTACGTCAGTTTATGCAAATTCGTTTACTAGAAAGACATTTTGAAGTTATTACTTTCAATCATATTCCACGAAACCAAAATTCATTGACTGATGCATATGCTAATTATATTTTGCATTGGCATCTCACACACATTCCATAAAAATTTACAACAAACACATAAAAAACACTTGTAAATAAGCCGACAACCAACATCATATATATATGTATGTACAAATAATCTGTTTGTAGATAGATCGAGTCTGATCTGTAGATCCCAAAATATACAAAAATATGGATCATCATCCATCAAAATGCCGTAGAACTAAGCCTGGCTGCCCTGGCCACTGGGACCACCTTGGTCCCCATGATCTCTATGTACCCTGGATTCCTCAGCCTCCTTGGCTTCGGCAGCCTCGACCGCATCTCTGTATACAAGTACTGCTCTAGCTACTCGTCTGAAAAGACGTAGCCAAACTGGTGGAACCCCAACTACAAATTCCTGCATGGCCGCAGGGATATGCTCGATCCATATAGTGGGAACTCGTTGGGTTAGCCTAGCCAGTTTCCCCTCGAGTACCCTGACCAATCCTGGGTCTCCTCCTACAACTGGACGCACGAACATGAGGGGGTGCCCTTCAGGGAAGACTGGTCCAACATCTGCATTTTGACACATAAATCGGATTAATACTTGTACATATGTATATCACCATCATTTGAAAATTTTCATAAAAATTTGATAATGATAAAAAATTAAAAAAAAAATTACTTACCCATATCGCCCCATATTGCTCCTGGAGGGAGAATGAGATCGGGATCACCTCGGAAATCCATCCCGGCATATGGAAACTGCTCCAATGCCGGCAGCTGTCGTTCCCACCATGTGTAAAAGTCATTGTCATAGACACTTTGTACTACATCTCCTCCTCCATGATGGAGGAAGATGTCTCCCCACCGACTCAGCCTCAGCTGACATGGATGTTTGACTTGTAGTGGTATAGCGGGGCTCATAGATGGCACTCTCTTGAAGAAGAACGCTACTAGTATACTCGCATAGCCGAAGTTCTTGCGTCTTCCCCTCTTACAGTCAGATAATTGCCTCTTCATGATGGGGGAAATTCCTGAGCACCAGTCATAGAGAGCGCCTCTAAAGCAATCAACTGCCACCCTCATTTGATTCCTGGTGGCCATGTGTAACCTTGATGACCCTGCAAGTCTCACAATAGTACTGGCCAATACCTGCAGAGTGAAATCCTGTATGTCTGCAATGAAAACACTACTCCCTTTATTTTGAGTACCTGGTATGCAGAACATGTCGACATAGTTTTGGACACTTAAGGGGTCCCCGCCCGTGCCAGTGCCCTCCAAGTTCACGGCTGCTCCCCGTTGTGATAACCCGGTAATCAAGTAGATATCTTCCACGGTAAGCTCTAAAGTCTCACCCTGAAGATTGAACATGCCCAACTCATGGTCCCAGTAATTGACCAAGAATTCCAATATGCGGACATTGGCCCGCATGGGCGAGGTACAAAATAACTTTAGTAAACCACAAGTCCTCAATGCTTGTATGGTGGGCAAGCTTTGGAGCGCTGCATGATCCATTGCTTCATGCTCTCTCTCTCTCCACTCCAGAACCATGTTTTCCTGGCAAAAACAAAGAATTTGGATTCAGTATTTCACAATCAAAATTTAAAAATTTTGTTCATTTTTAAAGCTTTTCCCCTTTGCGCAGCATTCACGTATGTCCCTTTAGACAGGTCGCGAATCATTCGCAACTGTCTAGTTGGACAACCTACGAATGAAGCGCGCATTCGTGACTCTCCTATGCAGCAACCCGTGAATGCGCACTGTGGTAGTTTTGGACTGCTCATAAATAATGAATTCACCATTAATTTTAAAATTTGCTTGGATCAAATTAAAGGGCTTCGGGTGTAGAGTTACCTGAAGGTGACGGTTCCTAATTCTGACGGTCCAATTTTCCTCGACGATCGATCAAAGGTAGAGGGTATTCTTGCTCTTTATGGTTCAAAAAGTTCAAATGGTATGAAATGCTTTAATTTTCATTCTATTTATAGAAATAATATTTCAAAAAGTGGGTTTTTATCCTATAGTTTGAAATGCTAATTAACTAATGCCATACTTTTGTCCCCTGGAACAGGTTTATCAACTTTTACAAAATGTTTTTGCTCTAATAGGGTGGTTTCGCTATTTCCAACACATGTTGGCATCTACTCCACATTAACCTTAGTATTTAACATTTTTCCATGGACTATGGTATTCTAAGCCATTATTCCCTTGTCTCTACCATTGTTCTTCCGTGGCTAGGGCCCTTATTCCATGAGTATCATCTTTATATGCCTTTGTCATCCTTTGCTGCTCATGTCGCCACTGTTTCAGGTCCGAGGGTGTCCGTTTAGCTATTTTTCACGCCAAATAGAGCTTCTTTGGAACCTCTTTTTACAAGCTATCCCTTTATAGGACTCCCCATCCTTATAGAGTTTCTTTAGGCCCAGGTCTGACTCTTTAAAAATAGACTTGACTACCGAGTTATCTTGTCCATTCAAGCTCGTTAAGAATATGTGAATGGGCATCCGCATTGGTGGTAGGTTATCTCTTTCTTGGACCATGCGGAATAATACGAGAAAGGATCACTCTCTTTTCTTTTGAATTGAGAAGAGTATTCTCAGGTATAGGTTTATCACTTTTCCAGACCTAAGGGACTAAATTTACGGAAAAGGAACACCCGGTTTGAGCTTAGTTTTCTCTTTTTCGTGCTCTGGACCCAAACATGAAAAAGATTCCAAGTGTACTTTGTGTCTTTTTCATGCTTGTTAAACACTAAAGAACAAAGCAACGAGTTTATTGTTGTAATCCCCATTTCTCGTAACCAAATGGATCTTTCCGAGCGATCTTGCTTTCCTTCACACTCGTAAAACTCAAGCTATTTATGCTGTTCTCGAAGGAGCGTTGGGTAGGTGGTAATTTAACCTTTTTCGGACCTCCCTGACTAAGTACGAAAAAGGTTCACCTTTTCTTCTTCGAAAGTTAAGAGAGTTCTTATGTGGTTTGTTTTATACTTTTTCGGCCTCAGGAGACTAAATTGGACGAAAAAGGACCCCCCTGGAGTCTTCTTTGGCATTTTCAGACTCTCTAAATGTGAAAATACCGGCTGAGCATGTACTAGTTCGGGCTCATTAAATCCACGAATTAGTGTATCAAGCATTATTTTCCCATCTCTTCAAGCTTGTTAAAAAATGAAGAGGGAACTGAGTTTACTTTCCTGGACTCGTTAAAATTTAACAGGGAAGGTAAGGAAGAATTTTTCTCTTGTTTTCAGTAATGGAAGGATGTCGTCCTTGAACATAGCACTCTTTGCTTTTCGATATCCATGTTTCAGTATACACTTGTGTTCAGTTATCACTTTGAGTTTCTTACTCCTCCTCTTGTCCATTATACCTGGGGAATCTGATCATGTCTCCTACATGAAAGATAAGTCTAGTTGTTCTATTTATCCATTGTATGCTTCCTTGGGTCATCCCTGTGTTGTGCTCATTGTTCAAGGACTATACCCAATGTATGATCTATCACCTGATCCCATCATTGTTATATCTATATCTATTTGTGTCTCCCTTCTTTTGCCCAGTTCCTATTCACTCTTGTGATCCGTTGGAGGATCTGTTGCCTTCCCTATCACAGCATGGTTCCGTTTTCAGTACTTCCTGATGGCGAAGACCTAGAGTTTTGACGATCGTACCTCAGGATTCACTTTCATCATTGGTGAATTCCTTTGCTTCAGTTGTCAATTATCACCTATTGGTTGAAAAACTGTTGAATCCTCTCCATGTTCGACTTCAGCTTACCCTTATTCACATGGCTTGGATTGTACTGGTTCTTTGGGATCCCTTATGAAGACCTTAGTTCACACTTATGGACTAAGTTGTGCAAGATTATGTTCTATCAATCTACACAGCTTCCAGATCTTTGAAGACTCATCATTATTGTATATTATGGCTCCAATCCACCTTTGTAATATATGTGGTTTATACCCATATCATATGATGTACTCAAATATTGTAAAGGAGCTAGTGTTTCAGTAAATTGAACATAGCATCCTCAGATGTAACTTTGTATATGACATTATTATGTATTTGTTTCAGGTACTCCCTCTGCTCCATTGGATTTCTAAGTTCTTCAATGCTAACTATTATAATGTATTTCGGCCATCGCTTCCCTCTAAAATCACACATTAGGGGGCATCTGTTATACACCTGAATGGCACCTCTCCGTCCGAGTGCCGACATCCCTCATGTTGGCACACAAAAGGACACCTATGGATAGAGGTTTGCCCAAAACACTATAGCTTGTTTTATCATGAAATACATTCTCTCATCATCCACCTAGTTACTTTTTCATTTAACCATGTTGAGATGTATTCGCAACTTTCATATTATACAACCCGCGCATCATTCGCGAGTCTCGGTTGTTATAGGTCGCGCATCATTGTATTCGCGGGTTGCTCTTATACTAAGCTGTGAATCACTCATGGGTTGTTCTACTACATACCCACGTATATGTCTCAAACATTAAAACATAAAAACTTTCATTGATTGGAGATTAGTTAAGTCATTTAGCTTAATTTCCTCAACTACCACAACTTCCCCAACCTTTGAGAACTGCCTTATTTCACCCATATAAATACAGGCCTTGGGGAGGGTTTGGGTTACTTACACTTGGAGAGAAAAGTTATGCTGGTGGAGTTTATACGAAAGTCTTTGGAGCAGTTGAACTCAGAATTCTTTGGTTGCAGAGGAGTCCTTGTCTCAGAATGCTGGGTTGTAACCTTAACTCTTTCCATTATTGATAATAAAGAGATTACTTCTTCCATATGTGTTTCATGTATTGTGATTGGATGAATGTTTATATTTTAGTATGATATATGTTTTATCTAACCTGCTTATATGTACATGAATCATCTTGTATCTGGAAGAGTGTGTCTTGACAGGTGAAAGACGAGCAATCCTGAAGATTCTGGAAGTGGAACAGAGAGGAAGAGAATAGCAAGGATCGAACTTTGTTTAACAAGTAAGTCCTTCTAACCCTCCTATTTCCTATTCTGTACTTTAAGAGTCAATTTTATGCAATTCATTGAGTATGTTGGTAACCCCGACCTTCGGTTATTAGGTGTATTATTCCGTACAACACCTTCTGTCCCATTAACTGAAGGGAGGTGCATTAGCATGTATCCAGGGTTTCTACCCAACTACAGTTTGGTGACTCCACTGGGTCAATCCCATTGGATCCCTAGTTTTACAAGTGTTTTGCAGGTTTTCCTTCACAACCATCTTTTATCAGGCCCTCATGAGGCTGATCCGAGTACGTATGGCCCCATTGCCTACCCATGTTAGCCACTGTCGACTATGTTTTTTTATTTTTCTAGTTTTCGGTCATCGTTGCTACTTTTGGGCTAAAAAGTCTACCCTAGTTGTTGCTTTTGGGATGAAACCAATGACCTAGTCGTAACTCCAGCCCCAAAATGTGTGACTTTCCTCCTAGGGCACAATTGCTGCTATTTTCTCCTCAAAAGCGACCCAGTTGCTACTATGTGGTCTTTTTATGTGACCCAGTTGTCGTTGCCCAATAGTCAGAAGCAACCTATCTGTTTTTTAATCAGTTTTACATTTTTTTTTCTTTCTGAATGGCCCATTCTCCACCAGTTGACTATCACATGAAATATTCTTGTTTTATGTTAGCTTCTGCAAGTTATATTCTATTTTTCATTATTAAAACATTAGAAACACCCTCCGGGGTCTTTTGAGATAAGATGGGGGGTTCAGTAAGCATAACAATAGGAATCCATGTTTGTCATTATTCTTTTCCATTAAAAACAAGTGACCTTGGTAGCTAGAGGGAGTGGAAACCATTGGGGGGTTCACAGAGTTCACGTCCTCCCTGTTGAGCACCGAGAATTTGAGGAGTGACCTATGAATCTATGGGTGGACTTGTTTCCACTTTGTTGAGAGCCCAACACTCTTTCTTGGATTTGAGGGATACAAAAGTGGGGTAGTCACACTACTGATTCAGAACAAGTTACAGTTAGTTTTCCATCCTTACAGTTTGTATTGCACTTTGGTTTTGGTTTATTTTTGCAACTCTATTTTGATCCAAGCCCTTTTCATGATCCGTTCAGAGAAACCAAATGTTATTTTCTTATTTGCATTATTGAAAAATTAAAAATCACAATCTCATACACAAAGTGCACACATTCACACCATATAATCCAACAAAACTTGGTTCATGACCCCAAGCGAACCATAAAAGTATCCAATTCACTTAATCAAATCTTGCAATTTGAGGACATAAGTCTCAAGCGCCATAACTGTGGGAAGTGCTTGGGATTTTCCCTAAAACTCATTGTGAAGAGTACGACAGGAACCCCAAAGTAGCTAGCCAATGAGAGGAATTGCTAAGAAAAATATGAAATGACCACTTTCGATTAACTAGAAACACCCTTGTGAGGAAAAAGCTAAGCGGTGTCTTTTGACAGTCTTGGTGGCCAATTGACCACCTATGAACCAATAGGAAGCCATTTAAATTGGGGTCAAAAAACTCATTACCAGTTACTACCATTAAGTCAACATTGATCAACCATGCTATTCCTCACTCCTTAGGGGGGATCCCCCTCAGTTTGGATCTGTATACCATCATCGTCGAGGCCCTCCTCGACAACCCTCCTCACCATCAAAAGGTCACATGGCCTCTGATTCCAACTTAGACTCCTACTAGTCTGAGCCGAATATTTTCACTACACTTCCTAGCCCCATGGTTGGCATAAATATTGATCCTTTCTTCGAAGGGGTGGTTGGAAACAGACCCATGTCCCTGCCTCACATCATTACCAACATCCCTACCAATGGTCCCAGTACCACTGTGCATGCCATTGTGAGTCTGTTACCCATTAGTGGCAGCCCCGCACCTACTCCTATCATTCCCACAGTACCACCTTTCATACATGGGGGCAGCAGAAATTCAACAACCATCCCAACTATCCCCATTGTGGGAAGTCAAACTTAGGTACCCCTAGTCATGCATGGACACCATACTCTAACAAACTCTGGTGCCATCACCGGTTCCTGCCGCACCAACATTGGGTCTAACCTTCCATTCATGGGTCACTTCAACTCACCTAATTTGGCTAGGTTAACCAATGACCTAATCAGCCATCAACCCCATTGGCCTCCCATGCCAACTAAACTCCCGTCAGACGTTCCAAAGTTTGAAGGGAAGGGAGGTGAGTTCCCAAAGAACCACATTATGTCGTTTATTCGATGGTGCTCGTCAAATAGCATTGTAGACAATTTGATTAGACTTAGGGTATTCCAATGCACCCTCACAGGTGCCACAGCCAAATGGTATATTGAGCTACCTCAAGCCTCTTACCCAGACTTCAATTCCATATCCTTCATGCTCCTACAATACTTCCAACTCCCTATCAGATACAAATAGGGTGTTGAGATCTTGTTTCCTTTCCACCAAAACACCACGACCCACATAACTGACCACATCCATGAGTGGCAGCGACGTTGTAGCTTGTGCAAGATTCAGCTTGATGATATGATCTTTCTTGTTTGGTTCTTAAAAACCTTGCTACCACCCATAGCCAAGGATGTTTCCTCCAAACATCCCCAATCCAAGGAATATTCCATATTGAAGACCCAAATTTTTTATTTGATTTACGCTCAGTCTAGATACCTATACACCATCATACCAGATGCTCCCCGTGCCAGCATCTCCCATCACAATACGTAGGGGGCTTCCCACGCTGCGGATGGTGTCATCGGTTCTGTCTCCCAACACCCACAGTACTATGTGGTATAACCTTTGGTACAAACACACCCAAGAAACAACCCTAGTGTTTCACAACCAAACCAAGCACCTAATTACTCAAGGATGATGGCTTAGTCCAGAGCCACAACCTCTTACGCACATCCCATGCCACAACAGCATGCCCATGCATCAAATTGGCCATCACAACCATATTTTGGACTAATGACTGGATTTGTATCCCCTCAATATCATCTGACCTACTATGTGCCACCCATGTAAGCTTCTTTGTCCCCTGGCCCAGTTCCTCCGACATCCACAGGTCAAGTTTTTGCTCAGCAAAATCTTCCCAACCAATCGGTCCCCAATAACCAACAAGGTCAAGGTAAGAAAAAACATGAAATGAACTGGGGTAAAAAACAACCATAAGGAGGTGTCCAAAAACCTAACCCTCCTAACAACAATGGTGCTAACCCCCCATCCCAAAACCCCCAACAACCAATAAATTGTTTCAACAATCCTAGGTCTGTCATAGAAAATGCATTGTGCAATGAAGACTTAATTGAATCTATATTAGCAATGCAAATTCTAGTGATCAAAATATCATTAACATATATTACTATGATCTAAATATAATCATATGAATTCTATAAATACACATTAGGATCATATTTTCATCTTGCAAATCCTTGTGAGAGAAGAATGTTGTTTATCTTCGCATACCAAGCCTTGGGGGCTTGCTTGAGGCCATAGAGAGACTTATTCAACTTGAAAAAAAGTGAAGGATCATGAATTAAACCTTCATGATTCTGCATATAAATATCATCATAAAGGTTAACATGAATAAAAATACTCTTCACATTCATATGATGAACCTCCCATCACTTAGATGCAACAATGACCAAAACTAGCATGATTGAGTCCATCTTTGACACGAGTGAAAATATCTCTGTATAGTCCAATCCAGGGAATTTATAGATTTATTTGGAAACCAATACAGGATTATAATTCACATATTAACCATCAATATCCATCTTGGCTCTATGAACCCACATACATTGCACTAGTTTCCTCTTGGAAGGTAGAGGAACTAACTCCCAAGTTCCATTCTCTTGCAAAGAACTGAAATATTATTGCATGGTTGTTTTCCATATTGGGTCATGTAATGCTTATTCATATTAATTTGGATCATATCCAACCATCATAAAAAACCTCTTTGGAATATTCAAATCACAAGTGGAGAAATCATTGTGAAACTAAGATCTAGTCTTCCTAGAGTCTAGTGGATCTCCTCCAAGATCACCACCTACTTGTATGGTTTTCTCAGCCCATTTTGGACTTATTGGAGAGTAATGATATCCATATTCCATATCAGAATCATAAAAATAAGAAACAAAAAAATCACTTAGATCGTCATTGAGTGAAGGGTGTGAGCAATCCCCCTCTACTAGTTCAACCTCCTGCATATGCTCTTTTTCGAACTGTACACTTCTATCAATGAATGTTTTCTAATATGAGGGATGTAGGAGGGATTTATCCTTGCTATAGGGGCAGGAATGGATCCCTTTAGTATATAGGACAGAAGGGTAGGTTCCTGCATGTGGAAAATGTAGAAAAGAAACTAAACAGAAAGGAATAAAAGAAACAGAAAGCAATATGGCCGTGAGCCCCTCTGCAAACAAGGTTAGGGCTCTGCCTTGGCTACCTGCAAACAACTATTAAGCTACAATAAACCTACAAAACATGTTAGAGATCAAACCTACAAACAAATAATGGTCAGAAGACAACTAAACTAAAAAAATCAAACACATAAACAAAACTAGATTATACCTCTTCTTTGGTGAAATGGGCCACCATGCCCTGGATGGAAGAAGCACCTCCCTATCTCACTCAGCAATGGAGGAGCTATGGCTCAATGGGGAAGATGAGTGAAAGAGAGGGGGATGTGGGAAGCTTGAGAGGAAAATAGGTCTCAAGGCATCCACAGGAAGCATAATAGTATGCAAGAGAGGTGTGTTTGAGAGTGACCCCCCACCCTCCTTTTATAGATTTTTTGGGGACTTTTAGGGTTTTAATCCCTTGGTCAGGGATTTAGCCCCTGTTTTGGGATTTTATCCCCTTCCACCCTAACTTAAGCTCCTTTTAGGGTTTTAGGCTCCTTTGACTCATTTTTAATCCTTTTTGAGGGTGTGGGGGTCCAATGGGGTGATACGAAGGTCATGCATGGGTGTCCTTGGGTGGTGTAGGCCATGTAGAGCTAAGTGAGGAATTTTTTGGGTTAACATATTTCCCCCTGATGTGTGAAGGCAGGAACTCATTGTATGGCCGACGGACATCATAGGATTTGCTATGGAGAGGTGGTGTTTCCAAGGCTAGGGTATGGTGGCTTTTGGTTTTTGTATTAATATGGTTCCCATCAATGGGTGAGATACAAATAATGTGTGACATGTATATGGATGAGGCAGGCATCCCCATGCTCATGACAATGTCAAAAAGAATAATTTGATTTATGCTCTAAAATACAAGAGTCGATCATATACAACTGATGATACAAAAATGGTTTCATCAATTAGAGGTTGAATACAACACTGATATGAAGAAATACTACATTGGACCCATGACATTCTCATGGAATGTTATATCTCCATGACTGATGGCCTGCTAGATCTGGGATGGTACATAGCTATATGGACTCACTGATTGAGAGTCAGAGTCTCTATGGTACAAGTATGCTGCATCAATCATAAATATATAAGGAAGCACTGTTGGGGCTTCTTAACACTGTCTCCAATGTAACCTAGAAATCACAAGGGACATAACCTGTTTAGGTCCCTCAAATAGACTCATGAATGTGCTAGAGTCAGGTGAAATCTAGGGTCTTCGACCAAATAATGAATAGACCAAACCCTGTATGAATATTAATGGTGCGATGATATAGTTGAAGTTAAGCACATGAGAAAAAACCATCCCGAGAGGCACTAGGGACTCCTCTCAAGTGGTCCAAGGAACTCATCAATGATGTTAATGAAATGAAGGTACAAAGACCTCTGGGTCTATCCTTTGGAATATGTGTGTTGTCATCGATAGAGGGAGACTTGCCCCTAGTCAAGGAAATGATGTTTCCTTGACTAGAAGTGCGAGGGAGATAACCGAAAGGTGTGAGACAATATATGGACTGACCCACTGAATGGGGGGGGGAGGGGAGGGAAAGAATTGAACAGGGGCAGGGGGAGTGTGGTAGACTCAAAATTCCTTTGTTTAGAGTATGGTGGTAGGGTGGACTAGGAAACAAATGAAACTGACTCATTGGAATGGGATCATGGCTGTTATACCGGGAATGTTACTGCAGATGGGAAATACTTGGAGGACGTGGACACCTTTGATATTGATGGGATCCAAGGAAGACACATTGTAGAGCACTTTGAACAAAGGATACCCAAAGGGGGAATGCTACCAAACTTTTTTTTATGGGGTGGTGTCTAGGGACACCATTATGGTACGATCTCATGGATTTTTGGCAAGCCCGAGAAAGTAAATGTTCAATGGTGCTTTCTATTTTAGAGAGTTTGAAACCATGAAGAAGACTCCACTCGGGGATATTTTTCATTAGTAGTCTCCTATGCTTGAAAAAGGATAAAAGTATACATAGGAGAGCTCTCCCATCCTTTGGGGGATGAGAGACTTCTTTACCATTGGTAGTCCAATTAGGTCAAAAAAGGTTAAACCTATACTGACTAGACGGTCATTTAGATACTTTTAGGAGCATGAACGAAACCAAGTTTTCTTGGAAATATTTTCTTGATGAGAAGGCTAGAAAAGAGCTTAATGACAACCCATGGTGAGCATTTTCATAAAGTGTGGTCCCTTTTCCCAAGAAAGCATAAAAGTATGCAGAGGGGAATGGTTTTTCCTTGAATACGCGAAGGGGGTCCTTTTCATTTGATGGTTTACATGGTCCGCAAAAGCAGGTGAACGAGATGATGTAGATGCCCTTTCCTATCCTTTATCAAGCCGGAAAGGAAGCAGCTACGCTTGACTATCTTTTCATTGTTTTTAGGAGTCAGAAAAGAGCTTAAATGAAACTCCAGTGCGGTCAACCGATTGCAGTGGCACAGACGATGCCCCATGTCGGGACAATGGATAGTGGTCCAAAGGTCATCCACGTAGTATGGACATAACAGAAGGCTCTCAAACATACCAATACATGCACGGGATAGATCGCAGTAGAGGCTCACAAGTTGGTGCGGCACAGGCATGCAAACTGAGGCGGCTCTCAGACAGAGGTCAGGAGAGCTGTGTGTGAGTTGTGGTGGACGGAATTGACTACATGTGATGTGAGTGAAATTCTAGGACACTTATATGCCAAATACATGTAATAAAAATAAATCATTTTGTGGACAATGGTCCAGATATCCGTGTAAGGTATGGTGGATGAAGTAGACAATTCTACGTTAAAATACAAAACAAGAAGAAAAATGGTAACCGTTAATGAGCGGTGGCCCAAAAAACTGCATGAGTAGCAGGAGGAAATAGTGATTCAAGTACAGGTCCTTAGACACTTGCATCGCCATGTTGTGGCTCGTAAATCGAGGTAGCTTCCAGGAAATGGTCCCAAAAATTATTTGTTAAACATGAGATGATGATCTCATAAGGAAATGGAAATTTGAGCTCGAAGGTGTGAGAGGTGTCTCGAACCGGTTCCGGGTGACTTTGGATTAGCAGCTGATGGTTCTTCCCCTATATTGTGCTAAAAACGTTGAAAAAAAAAAGAAAAGAAAATGAAGCGACTCATTCGTGATGTTAAGCGTAAAATATCTTGAGGTAGATCCCATTGCGGGGGTTCTTCAAGAGTTGACCATCTGAGTCATTGAAGAGGTATGCCCCCTTTCTGAGATGAAGGTCATTGGCAAGTTGGAATGATGGAATCTAGTCTTTTATGGGAAGAACCCATTCCACACTATGGTTTAAAGGGAATGGGGTAAAACCGGAGGTGGTCTTAGAGATCTATCTCTCATCGCAATAAGTGGTTCTAGGATAGATCAAGTGGATCTTCCATGACCGACGAGATGGAAGGGAAACTAGTGCTAGAGATCATGTAAATGGTATTGGTTGTGTTTTTTGTGGCCTTTTCCCCCAGTCTCTGTTGGAGGAAGAGGGGAAGGCCTAGAGATGAGAGGAGTCTTTGATGGAACTAGAGGTAGGTACAACATAATATCAATTAGTTGGACATGAATCAACACATCCTAGGGCCTCAGAGGTAGGGTAGGTGGTTTAAGGTACCACACAGGATCTCCCAGTGTGAAATCCTATAGATTGCAGGTTGTCAAGACAAACTTACTCATGATCTTGGATGTCAGGAAAAGGATCATGTTGAGTGGGAATGAACCCCATTGTTTCCCTAGTAACTGAGGTTGAGGTTGCAACTGAGGTTGCGGCTGTGGCTAGGGAAACAATGGAACAGACAGGTCTTGTTGGGTTTACCTCCTATGCAGACCCAATTTTACTTTATTGTACCAACAAAACCCCTAGCTCGCTGGCCCTTTCGGTGACAGACTACGAAATGGCCTGAAGTCTCACCTGAAGTGATCTTAGATGGGTTGGCTGAAGAATCACGTTTCCTTAACTAGGTTCTATAGCATCCTAGGTTCTTTGATTCTACGTAACCAACTGGATTTCTCTCTGCGTGGACTAGTTCTTTATTTCTAGCTGATTCTGCTATGGGACAGGCTCTTATCGCATCGCAACTTCTAAGACGATGTGAAAACTTACTCTTCTACTCACTCTTATCCTGCGATATCTCACACCGCAGCTCCTCTGACAGTACGATATCGCCTTTCTACACCGTGATATTTCCTACAGTAAGACTTAGTATGCTCATCAACTCTCAAGGTCCAAAGGCTTCCTCTCTGGGTATAATAGCTCAGTTAACTTTCATCAAGGTGTTAAACAACTTCACTTAGCCTCTACAGTCTAACACGCTTAACATCAATGACACTCAACTTGCTGAACTAAATATACAGAAGTCGCTTAACACTGTAACTGTTAGCTGTCGTGAATGAAGCATTGATAAAATCATATACATAATACTTAACATATTCAATTCACATTTAACCTTCTATGTTACTGCAACTGAAGGATAGCATACATACATTCATTAACTGATAAACAACGTTCATGTAACGAATAACAGATAGAAAATAAGCATAGCACAATCACATGAAATAGTCGCACAACACATGGATTTTACGTGGTTCACTTCCAGGGAGGAAGTTACGTCCATGGGAATTGTGTTTATATTATATCTGTAGAGAGTAACACAGTTCCACTGCAACCTCTTATGCAGCTTGAGATCTTCTGGGAAACTCCATGCACTTAGCTGGGATAACTCCCTTCTCTCTTAGATCTCTTCTCTTTCTATTTTTATTTCTTCTTACAATATACTCTCTCTCTCTCTCTCTCTCAATCACTGTGAATTGTTACATTCATGCTCAAGGAGTAAGCTACTGGTTACAGTAAGATAACTACAGACTAAACAACAGAACCAGAGCTCGACTCTTTCTCAATGTCTCACTATACTGATGAGCTAACTGACTAACTATATCTCTAGCTGGCTAACTAGCTAACCCTTCATAATACAAAATACATGCTTAAATAGGTGGCCCGAAGGTCTCACCATGATACAAAACTATGGGCCTATCCCAACAATAACCCAAAACCCTAACTGTGATAGTCAACCTATCTGTACTTTGAACTGCCTCTTACTGGTCACACTGTAGCTTTCTGCAATCTTCCACGATGTCCGGCGCTGATCGTGGGTATGGATGCCACTTCCTTGGTCACTCCCCTTCTATCCTTTATCTTTAATACCTCGGCTCGTTTCTCCTTCTCCATTCATGATGGTATATGAGCCCTCCTGTTGTCGTTGTTGCCTTAAATGCAGTGGTTGAGCTCTCTTCTCGGCCGCTTTAGGTACTATTTCCTTTGACTTTCTTGTTCTAATAGCATCTTTTCCTATAGTTGTGGGGCCCTACTCCAATATTCCCCTAACACTTACTTGTGGCTCGTCCCCGAGCCACTAACATCGGGTTTCTCTTTCTGTAACTTCTCCCTGGATTCCTACGAAGTCCTTGCGAATCTCTCCCTGAGTCATGCGACATGTTTGTCCATAGCTTCGACATAGTCTTGTGCTGTTTCTAGTATAACTTGACTAATCATGGGATATTTTGTGCTATCAATTTCATTTTTTCTTGTAGTGAACTCCTTGACCTTCTGGTCAACCGCATCTACCATCTCTGCAACTTGTTCCTAATACGGTTGAAGCATAGTATTGAATTGTATTTCTTTTTATTGCAACTGTTGTGCTTCCTATTGCAAACAGTTCATCTCTGTTGTCTTCTTCATCTTTGCAAGAGATCCTAAGCTCTTGACTTCTTCCTTCATTGCTACTACTGCATTTTCTATGTTCTGGTTGCTCTGCTGCAAATCCAGTCTATTTGGGAGCTCTTCTAGTGCCGACCATGTCTTCGTCACATTAGCTAGCAATGACTCTGCATCATCTATGCGACACTTCAACTGTGTTGAAGTGAGTCTAAAGGCCTGTGCCCTTTCTTCCTTGTCTGCCTTAGGCATTCCTGGTGCTCGAGCCTTAAGCTCAACAATTTGTGCCTTGTGTTCTTCCTCCATCTTGACCACTGTCTCTTCCAGAGCCTTTGTGCTTTCTATAATCTTTGGCATTGTCTTCTGTAAACTTAGTTCATAGAGATCTCTTATATTTCCTTCCCTCATTGTCATGCTCGCACTTTGGTTTCTTGCGAGACCTTTAATTGACCGCTTCACCTAGATCACCATCAAATCCATCACACAAGATATACTCCAAAGTTGCATATAGGTCTCTTCATGGATCAACATCTCCTTTAAGGATATTTGAGCTTTTGAGAAGCCTTCCACAGATATATTTTCCTCTTTATCTGGGTTAGAACTCGTATCACAAAGAAAATATAAATCTGTATCTTCCCGCCTTCTCAAACATTTCATCCAATCTGGATCCTTTCATACGAAAACTATACAAACCATGAATTCCAGTTCGAGAACAAGCCTTTGTCTGCATTTTGTAGTAGAAAATATCCTGGATATGGTGGTACTTCATCAACCTTTTCCTTCTCTTTCTTTTTCTCATTTTTACTTTCTTCCTCTTTCTTTTTATCCACCTTTTCCTCACTCTCCTTTTCATATTTCTTCTTGTCAGTATATTTCTTCTCATCATTCTTCTTCTCTGTTTTCTTATCTTCAGTGATATTTTTGTCTTTCTTTTTCTCTGCTTTGGGCTGGAATCTTCTACTATCTGAGCTTGACTCTTCATCCTTGGCGTCTTTCTGACCTATGGTGCACCTAATTTCACAACCCTAGGCGGTGTCGTCATAGCAGACTCAAGGCCACCATGATGGAATCTTCACACAACATCTTCTAAAGGTTCCTTCTCAGACATAAACCATTTGGTGTAGTACTCTGGACTGATAATGGCTGTGAAAATAGGGAAACTAGCACTCTGTAACTGGAGTATCTTTGCACAGGGAAAACTTCTACAAATTGCTCTATAACTCTCAGAAATCGCAAAAGTAACCCTTCTGTCTAAATGATTAGCGCATTTATAATGAAGGTGATAATCTTTGAAGCAACGGTTGCTTAAGATGGACCCATTGGTGGCTTTTATTGCATGGACAAGACTAACATGCGGCGTCCCACTCCTCATTAATTGCTAAAATTTAGATCAAATATCCCTTGAAAATTATATACAGGCGCCGGTATCGACCAAGATTTACCAAATCTAGGACAATCCTTGTACTGTTTCCAAATATAGGGAAATGTATACCTATCATATCTAGATTAATTGCTTGTCAGAGGGCGAAGTGACTAGCCCTCTGTCCCTTTTCAAAATTGTCTTCATGGCACGGGGACCATCGCCTCCCTGCGATGTCACACTGCATCGTCCTTAACCAAAAATTTGGTGTGAGACTCCGCAACATTCAAAAACTCTACAAGCATCCTATGACTTGAGCAAAATAAACTTTCCTACTGCGATTCCTCCTACTTAGAAATTTTTTTTTTTTTAAGTGTAGACTACTTATGAGTGCGATGCCTCCTTTCAACTACACTAGAAATATGCACCGTTTAGTTCTCTTAGTTAGGGCTGGGAGGTGGAGTGGCTATCACTATAAACCTTAAGCCTACTTCCATTAATCAAAGTAGGAACAAGCTCCCCATTCAGTTTACTGAGCTAAACAACACCTCCTTGTGTGACTTGCTGAATCTGATATGGCCCCAACCAATGTGTCTTGAACTTCCCTGGAAAATTAACAAACTTGCTATCATAAAGGAGCACTAGGTCTCCTATCTAAAAAATATTTCTCTTGATGTGCCTGTCATGCCAAGATTTTTCTCATGCCTTCTGTACTTTTTGATGAAATCTTGCGATGAATCTGTCTTCTTCGAAGGCAAGCAGCTGCACTAGTCTTTCATTCATCGTATCTGTATTAGCCATCTCGGTAATTTGAGCAATTATTAAACTGGGAATAATATATTCCATAGGAATAACAACCTCTTTTCCATACACCAAGCTAAAAGGTGTGTGTCCTGTAAGTTTCTTGCATGTACTCCTATAAGCCCATAATACAGCATTAACCCTGAGGTCCCAATCATCTCTTTGGATGTTACAGATATTAATAAGAGAATTTTCTAGAATCTTGTTAAAAGCCTCTAGCGTACCATTAGCTTGTGGGTGGTAGGGAGTGCTCTTATGATGTTGTATCTGAAATTCCTCTGTCAAGGCCTAAATAGTACGATTCAGAAAGTGTGTTCCTTGATCACTCATCAAAATTACTGGACATCCAAATCTACTTATGATGTTTTTGAAAATGAACTGTGCAGCTGTAGTAGCATCACAATTCCTTACTGCTTTGGCCTCTGCCCACCTGGTGAGGTATTCTGTTCTTGTGATGATGTATCTCACACCAGTTCATTTCCCTAGTGGGTTGATAGGACCCACGAAATCTATATCCCACTTGTCAAATTCCCGTTGCGTAATCTGTGGTCGTAGCGACTTTCATCTCTCCGTGAAGGTTTTCCTACCCTCTTGCAAATATCACAGCATCTGCAAAACTCCTTAGTATCTTTGTGCAAAGTAGGCCACCATAATCCTGCAGTTAGAATTTTCTGAGCAGTCGGATTTCCTGCGAAATGACCTCCTGAGGTACCTGAATGTGCTTCTCTGATAATGGCCTCTTTCTCGTGCGGCATAACGCATCTACACAGGACTTCATCTAGACCTAACTTATATAAATGTCCTGTGATAAAAGTGAAATCTATTGCTTTAACAACTAACTGTTTCTTTTGCTGCTTAGTAAACTCAACTGGTGCCCACCCTGTAGTGAGAAAGTGAATAATATCTGTGTAATACTCATCTGTGATCTGGATAGAAAACAATTGCACATCTAGCAAATTATCTTCTAAATTAATTGGTTCTTCTTTTGAGTCTATTCGCGACAGATGATCAGGTCCAGCATTCAATCTTCTTGGTTTTACAATAATTTCAAAATCATACTCGTGAAATAGGAGTAACCATCTACAGATCCTTCCCCCTAATAATGGCTTATTGACTAAATACTTTAAAGTGGAATGGTTAGTGAACATATTGAATGGGGCACCCAACAGATAATTCCTGAACTTCTGTAGGGCATACACCATAGCTAATCCTTCTCTTTCTGTAGTGGTGTAGTTCTTTTCTGCGGTAGATAACTTTCTGCTTGAGTACGCAATAGGGTGATCGATACCCCCTTCTCCTGGCTGTGTTAAGACAATCCCTAGTGCGATGCCAGATGCATCCACATGTACATGAAATGGTTTATTCCAATCTGGAAATACTAAGATGGGTGTTGTAACCATATTCTCTTTAAGAGTGTCTAAACTTTGCTGGCATTCCTCATTCCATAAGAATTTCGCTTCTTTCTTTGCATAGCCTTTGATGAATTTTCTATAATACCCTGTATGACCAAGCACTGTCCTCAATTGCTTGACTAAGTTGGGTGCTGAAATATTTACAATGATGGCAATCTTTGCGAGATATACCATCAAGCCATGTCTGCAAACAATATGACCCAACAAAATACCAAATGGTGCACAGAATATACATTTATTCAAGTTAAGAGAAATCTGATATTGCCTACATTTCTCTAACATGAGCCTTAAATCTCCTATATGCTTTTTGATTAATCCAAATACAGTCCAATCATCAAAATAGACTTCTAGGAATTTATGGATGTATTCCTTAAAGACAGCAACTACTACTCTAGAAAAGATAGCTGGTGCTTTTTTAAGACCAAAGGGCATTACCGTATACTGGAATGAGCCCCATTCTGTCGCAAAGTTGGTCTTATATTGATCTTCTAGATGGATTCTTATCTGGTGATAGCCTGAAAATCCATCAGTGAATGAGTAGATCTCATGTCCTCCTACATTGTCTAAAACTTCATCACTAAAAGGTGTCGGAAACGGGTCATGAAGCGATGCATCGTTGAGTTTGCGCAAATCGATAGAAATCCTGATTTCTCCTTTAGTTTTCTTTTCCTCCTGCACAACCATGGGACTAACCCATTCACTCTCTTCTACTGGCTCAATGATGCCTGCTGCTAGCATCTTATCAATCTCATCCTTAAATTTTTCTTTATAATGAGGATTTAATCTGTATGGACATTGCTTAACTGGCCTAGCATCCTCTTTCAAAGGTATCCTCATGACTCCCAAATCTCCTACTATTACCTTCATTTCTATAAACTTAGTGGGAAATAATTTCTAATAGTCATGTAACAAATCTGCGATGTGTCCTACCATTTCATCATCCCAATAGTCTCCAATAGAGGCAAACTTTGGTTCTGTTTCTGTGCCAATATTGATATTTTTAATCTTAATGGGCTCTGTGATAGCTGGAATCTCTAGCTTTGCTCCCTCAACTTTGTGAGTGGCTTCTAACTCTAGAATGTTGATACTACGAGGATTCTCGTCCTCATCACCTAGCTCTTCTACGAAGTTGTAACACTCTAGCGCATGTTCTAACTGGATAGCCTAATCAGGCTGAGTATACACTGGTAGGGTACAGTCATCAAATATCTTAGGCTTTATAATCTCTAGATCCTGATCAATGATTGGATACTCATATTCAAAAGTGAAAGTGAGTAGAAAGTTGTCTATCATAACTGGCCATGTAATCGTTCCTCTATGCAACTCTGTCTCAGTGTACCAGTTCCTTGGGACTATGTCTAAAGTGTGAATGAATAGGTGAACCCATTCATCCTCTGGAATTTCCAACCAATTCTGTTCACAAATCTTAATATGTGACCTAGGGTCACTTTCTCCTATATATTTCTGCTGGAAACGCTCCTTTTCATTAGAGAATCTGATCACCATAAATCTCTTAAAATCATCCCATGATGCGATATTTTCTTTATGTGCATGCCACCATCTTGCAGGTGTGGCTCTTACTGCAAGGTCAATAGCTACCATCCTCTTCTCATGAAGGATTTCCTGCTCAAACTGCTGTAAAAATTCATTGACATCCGCTAAGCCATCAAATGACGAAATATCCTTAACCTCTGTGCCAATCCATCGCAGTGACTTAGTCATAAATGCACATCTGTGAGCTAAAAATTCATAAAGTCTATTCTGCTAATTTTCTAAACCAACATCCGAATCCGAAGCGCATGAGCTGTCGCATCACCAAATAATATTTCCTTCTACGGTGGGGTTGATATAATCACTCTGGTTAGCAGTCATCTGATAGAAGCTCTCCATATTACGCACCTCTTCCTTTGCTCTGATAGGTTCAATGTATCGAGGACCCTGAAAAGGATCCAACGGTACGATGACTCGAATCTGTTTATCCTCAAAGGTCATTTGTCTTTTCTTCAAATCGATAACAGCCATGTTATCAATTGCCTAATCAATACCTAATAAAGTTGGATACGGTCTGCTATCGCCAGTAATTTCTATGAATTCAAAATCTGCAAAGCTGCGAACTCCATCAATATCAACTGGTACTTGCGGTAATCGACCCAGTGGCGATACCCTCTGCTGATTGGATAATCACAGATGGATAGGTGATCTAGATAACTTAGGGCTACCCATTTGTTCCCATGTCTGCTTAGTCAGAACATTTACCTCTGATCCTAAATCTAGGATTACCTCATCCATTTCAAACTCGCCAATTTGTGCTGTGAGTCTCATTTCTCTTCCTGTTCTTGTATGGCCCATAATATTATGAATAGTACACTGCGTACTGCTCACGGAAGAAGACTGCTGATACTAATCTATGATGCGTTGAAGCTCTCCTATGGCTTTCTCATGCTCCGTAGGAAGGATTGTACACTTCCTGTCAACTCATCCTCTTCGCACCTTCCTGATGTGGTACCTGCGATATCTGCATAGGACTAACGCCACAAGGTTTTTGCTGTGTTATACCCCTACATGGCAATATCTACGATCCTGATGGTGTAGGGTCAGTAAAGAAGGTTTTATCTTTCTGAAATGTTTCTTTTTTCTTATGCAGGTCAAGTGGTGTAGATTTATCAGTTTCTTTATGCACCCACTTCGGACCTGTATTCTTTTCGGCATCCTGCGATGTCTTACTAGTAGAAGCACCACTATGAGTCACAATATTGACTCTTGGTTCTGGTTCTTTCTTCTCAGCAGCGATGAGCTGAATATTTTGGTTTACTGCTGGCTTGGGATCCTTAATATTGGCTATCATGATAGGACATTCTTCTATAGTATGATCATAGGACTTACAATACTTACATGTTGTAGTAGGGTTCTGACAATCTCTAGCATAATGTACTACGGCTCCATAGTTGTAACAAACAATCGGTCCATGTCCATGGCCAAAGCCTCCACCATGACCTCATCCTCTAAATCCTCCACCATGGCCATCATGAGTTGGTTCATGTTGTAGTCCTGCTACTGGTCCTAATGTCTTTGATTGGACTCTGTAGAAGTCATGTTTTCTCTCTATCATGAGATCATAAGCTCTGCAATTATTTTCATCATGTCCTACTGACTTACAGAAGTTATAGTATAAATTCTTAGGAGTTTGTACATACTTCTGAAGTAAAGGGCATTCCTATGGTCTATGTCCTCTTGTTCTATAGATTTCACACCATGGCCCTTGATTCTGTACTAAGGGGTTAGGAGCCCCACTTGCTAGATACTCAAAAAATACTAGACAGTTATCTTTAGTATGGCCATGTCCTTTACACTTTGTACACCATAATTCTTGTTCAACCTCTTTTCCTTTCTTAATCTCATGTAACTATAAAGTGAGATTGGCTAAATGATTCTGTAAGTTTGTCATACCTGTACTAGTCTCAGCTAGAGGTGAAGCCTCTAGTTTCATTGCCATCTCCAATTCTTCATCCGCGATATCCTTTGAAGAAGTACCTCTCTGCTTCGCTGAAACTCTTTCTTTGATCAACTGTAAACTCTCTAATGAAACATTCCAGTAAACTCGCAAGCCAGAAGTCTACTACCCGCGAAATGGGATTATCTACGATCTTCATAGTGTGAATCAGCTCCGTTGTCCAGACAATGTTCTTTTTCTTCTTGAATACGTGCTTATCATTCAACTTTTATAACCAATCGTACAACTCATTTGCATAGGTCGCAAAAAATATCTCATGCATGTCTGTGAAGATATGTTTCTGTAACCAGTCCTCTATACTAAGCCTAGGACTCTTGTTTTCTTGTGCAGAAAATTCTCTTTCCTTAGACTCAACCCACTGGTTGAGTTCTTCTTTAGTAGGATTCCAATAGAACATCAGCTCTTCAATTTGTTCAAAACAAGCATCGAAACCATTTGTTGGATTTACCTCCTATGCAGACCTAGGTTTACTTTATTGTACCAACAAGACCCCTAGCTCACTGGACCTTTCTGCGATAGACCACGAAACGGCCTGAAGTCTCACCCGAAGTGATCTTAGATGGGTTGGCTGAAGAGTCACGTTTCTCAACCAGGTTCTGTAGCATCCTAGGTTCTTTGATTCTACGTAACCAACTGGATTTCTGTCTGCACGGACTGGTTCTTTCTTTCTAGTTAATTCTGCTACGGGACATGCTCTTATCGCATCACAGCTTCTAAGACGATGTGCAAACCTAATATTTTTCTCACTCTTATCCTATGATATCTCACACTGTAGCTCCTTCAAAAGTGCGATATCGCCTTTCTACGCCGCGATATTTCCTACAGTAAGACTTAGTATGCTCATCAACTCTCAAGGTCCAAATGCTTCCTCTCTGGGTATAATAGCTCAGTTAAATTTCATCAAGGTGTTAAACAACTTCACTTAGCCTCTATAGTCTAACACGCTTAACATCAATGACACTCAACTTGCTGAACTAAATATACGGAAGTCGCTTAACACTGTTGTTGAGGCATGGAAATTCGCAGGCTACAACAGTAAGGGATTCTCCCCAATCAACGTTCCCAACTAGCCCGTTGATTGTTTGGTATAGGGAATCCGTCCGGTTTACGGTCCGGCTACCGTAGGTCAAAGTAACAAACAAGGGTTTTACCGGTTGCGTCCCGGTCCACCAGAATTTGTATTTTTGACTTAATGTATGCAATGCAAATTGCTAATTAAATGCAGGGTGGTGAAGGATGCAAGGAGAATTCACAAAGTGATGCACAGGTTCTTACCTCTCGTCTTAGGCTCACCATGCATCTGAAACACTCATGCAGAAATGACAAGACTACCTATCTAAATGCCTACCTATCTATCTACCTATCCTATCCCCGGGGAGCCAACTTGTGATTAACATATATGAGTAATGTGGATGTGCACGCGTAATAAAAGCGATTAAAGATAGCTGGCATTATCTTTTACATGCATGACAGCGAAAAATATTACACAACCAGATAGCTAATTGTTTATGACAAGCATACATTACTCATGGTAGAGATTTCATAAAATAAATCAGAGATCATTAAACAAAGACATAGGTCATGAAGTTAGAACGATCTCACGATTCATGGATATAATGCTGAAAAACAAAGTAGTTCATCTTTCGATTATCCATGTCAAAAAATTTGAAATCCCACCGATCTTCTTTCAACAGGAAAACTGTAACTTTATATTGCAAAAGGAAGTAGTTCTTCTTACAATAACTTTCCAATCTTACTGGGGAAAAAAGCCCTTTTCTTCTCTATGTTTCCTACCTTTATACAAAAAGCAAAAAATGGTTGGGCTGCCCAAAGTGACCTTTGGGCTTCCCAACGTTTCACTTTTCCCAAAAAGCCTTTTACAAACTATTAAATTACAACAAAGTTGATCGGTCCTCTTGTGAGGAGGGTCTCACTTGTTTTCCCAAGAATTTCTTCCACGCTGCTGTTTCAGCAGCGAGACCTTCAAACAAGCTTGGTTCTAAGAACTGAATGCTTAGCTCAAACTTTTCAGCCTAGTTTTTAATGGCCTCTACCTTGGCTATGTTCAATCGCACCTGCTCTTCTAAGAGCTGCACACTGACAGCTGTATGGCCTAATTCATTTTTCAGGATTTGGTCATCAATAGCTTTGATGCGTTGTACTCTGGCTTCTTCATCTTGCTTCCCTTTTTGCAACATTTCTACAAATGCATCATGATCAGGGAACTCATATAGCCTTTGCTCGGCTTCTACCTGACATCGGTTGTAGGTAACCAGGGCTCTCCTGAAGAATTTTGTGCAGACTCCCTTGGTCTTCTTGACTGTTTTCTGGAAGTCTTCTGCAGTATTGATAGTGAATTCTACTAGATCGTGGTCCCGTTTAAGGGCTTGTTTATCCTTGGATGGTAGTTCAGCTGGGGCTTCCTCGTCATTCTCCACCCTGTCTATCCTCGTAGTCAGTACTTCAAGGATGTCTTGAGACCTATCAATAAAATAAGAAGTGGTTTCCAAGATTTCTTCCAGTCGACCGTCAATCTGGAGGACCTGGCATCTTTCTTCTTCTAGAGCAGTTTGCAGGTGTAGCACTTTAGCTTTCTGGGCCAGGATGTGTTCTTTAACAGGCTGTAGATCAACCTACTGTTCATTTGCTGCCTCTAGCTGCTCTTTTAGTTCTTTAACGTATGCGGTATTGGACTCATAGATAATATGCTGCTATGCTTCTAGGTCTTCTATCTTTGCCCTCATCTGTTCCTTTTCATTCTTTAAGTCTTGAATTTCCTGCTGTGTGCTTTCCAAAGCCTCATGTGCTGCTTCCTTGGCCTGTGCTTCTACCTGGATGGCATAGATTTCACTCTTTGTGGCCTCCATTTCTCTCAGCACATGTTCATATTTTCTCTTAAGTCTATTTCCTTCTTCCCTTTGTTTTCTCAGGGTGTCCTTAAGCTGAGAGGAGGTCTTCTTGGATGACTCTATTTCAATCATCATTCTGTCTATGTTATCCTCTGAAGCATGTATTGCTGCAGTCTCGACCCTTATAGTAAACCTTGGATCTACATCTGTCCCTACCATCATGACCTTATATGTTATCATTTTTCTGGCCATTCCTTCTGCCTCTACCTTTCTTTCTGTTCTCCTCATTATCCTTTTAGTAGCCCTGTCATAATATACGGTGCTGAAATCAGGGACTTCTTCCCCCTTTTTCTGTACGAAGGGTACTAGTTGAAGCATAGGGGTAGCAGCTATGATGGTAGTGGGCACTTGAGGGATTTGCACCTCAGGATTTTCCTCTCCCTGACTCTGCCCTGATGGTGTTTCGGGAGCTTGCTGTTGCGTCAACTTTATCTGTTCAGCCTCCTACTCTCATAGTTCTTCGTCTAGCTTTCTCTGGGCTTCTTCGGCTGCTTGCCTAGCAGCTTCTTCTGTTTCTCTGGCTGCTTCATTGGCTCATTCAGCTGCTTCCTGGGAAGCTTTCCTCTTTTCTTCTTCTCCCTTTCGCATCCATTCTGTAGCCTCATCTTCCAGCCTCCGATCCTCCTCTCTTATCCTTTTGGTTGCTTCTTCAGCCTTAGCTTGCTCAGCTTTATCTTGTTCAGATCCTTTTCCACCCTTGGTGGGGTTTTTCGGTTTGAATCTCCTGTTGAGTAATGTCATGTTTGGGGCATTCCTGTAAACAGATTCGTCTTTATCAAAATGATGGCTGTATTCGAAGAACACCTTGTGCTTCTTGCAGTGCTCAACCACTCTACCATGAGTATCATTTCATCTGAAAGTCATCTCGCCAAAGTGGAACTTCCCTAGTTCCTCTATAAATTCTGCCGCTTGTTTCACATTGGCGAAACTGCAGCTGCCTAGCTTAAATGGTAGAGGTGGATATGCAATCTTCTTTTTCTGGAACAAGAAGTGACCAACTCCATTGATAAACACTTGTCTGACTGCCTCTTTGTGTACTATATAATCCGTTGCATACTTGGGCAGCAGATAAGGTGTTTTTGATCCACCAAACATTCTAAGATACATCCCGTTTTATGTCAAGAAATAATCACCATACTCCTCTATTACCTTCATAGCCTCTTCAGACATGCAGTTACATTCCTTTTGGAAGATAAGTGAGTGCAGAGGCATACTAAAATGCTCACAAATTTCTCGGTAATAGCTATGGTACTGATGAGCCCCCAGTAGTTTGTAGGCTGCATACACGGGCATTCTTGCCCTATCCCAAACACATTTGAGCCCGGGGAAAGGCTGGTGGCATAGTATGCAGTCAATCAGAATGGAACTCATGTAGAACTCAGATTTTTTATGGGCTTCTCCTCCTCCCAGGGTTGCAGCTAAACAAGAAGAGAGACTACTTGATACTAGGCTGGCCCAGTTGAAGATTGTTCCTTCTATGGCCACATGAAACATAAGAGGTATCCACTCCAATTTGAAGAGTCTACCATTGGCTCTTCCAAAGATCCGGTTTAGCATCAAGGCTATAAACCTGTAAGGAGCTCTTAAGCTCGCTGTGTCATAGTCCTTAGTTGCTCTGTGTCTATAAATCTTTCCTGGTAAGAGCATTCTTCTCAGGGTTTCCACTAAATCCATCCTGAGGTTCTCTAACCAATCATTTGACAGGAAGACTTGGGGCTCTGGCAGGTGGTAAGCCAATGCCACATATCCAGGGCTAAATGCAGCATAGCCCTGACCTTCAACATTTCCCATCAGCATTGTGTTGCTATTTGTGTGTGGTAGAATCCATCTCATCACATCAGAGCAAGGGAACAGCTCTGGTCTGGTAGCCACCTTCATGATGGCGGATTTTTCAATGTTGGCGTAAATGGGTTCTTCCTCAAGACCTATGTCTGGGACTTCCCCATGGGAAATTAGTCTGTATATCTCTCCCCATGTGTATTCAGGCTCAATACCAGAGATACATTGGGTATCCTCATATATATACTCCTTCTGTGGGACGACCTCTATTGCCGTCTGTTCTTCGACCGCAAGGGCCTTTCTCTTCTGCCTCTTAGACATTGTAAATTCTTCCTGCACTGTAAAAACATTATAAAATTTAAGCAGTTTGAATTTGTGAACATTGTACAGCAATACATCCTTTCTCAAATGCATCATAATTGTGACCAGTCCATAAAATCAAATCATAAGTCTCTCATACTGAACAATCAAACTAGCATGCAGTACTGTGCAATGTGCCATTATCTTATGCATAGTATGGTAATGTTCAATGCAACAAATACATATATTGTTCAACCTTATAATGCCTTGAGACTATGGGTGCACCATCTTATGATCCGATCTATATGAGCAAGCGTATCAATCATACTTATGCCAGGATTAAACCTACACTATTATGTGACCTGCCACTTTCTCATGATAGCGATTCATTGAAGAGAAACATTGTAAATTATATGTAGGTGCAGTATTCAATTATCATTCTATTTCCTAGCAAACACAGAGAAGAATTAAAACATCAAGCTTGTGCCAATCAACACTTCATCCCTACAGCCCAGCAGACACATCACAAAGGAGACGCATGCGACTGGCAGTGAAAAAATTACGTTAAGCTGGTAGCACATTTCACCCTCCTCGGCGGGACATAACCACATTTATGCACAAGGTATCCTCATCAACACATGACCACGCTATCCCCAATAAACGCAGTGTAATCAGCGACATGCCCCTTCTACCCTACTAGGGTTTTAGGTGACAAAACGCAAAAGGGTCGCGAAGGATGGTGCAAATAACACAGGCTAGGTTTGACTGCGAAGGCGACACTGTCGACTGTAAAAATCCCCTTCAAAAACCTATTCCTCCCGTCCAAATGCAGGTTCGACCTTCCGTCTCGTCGAGGCTGTGGAAAAACGCAAAAGAGAAATAGCTAGGGCTTACAGGCTAGGAAAGCACCATGGAAATCAATAAACTATCAAGCCCTTACTGCAGTGCCCAAAATCCGACCACCCCCCTGTCTATCATGGCCGCGTAGCAAGGTTTGGCGCAGACGGCGTAACGGCCGTCTGCGCCTAAACCCTTCAACTCTTGTGCGCGCGATGCAACGACTAAAGGCGAAAAGTAAACGGCTTAAATGGTTAAAAAATTCCCCCCTTACCCAAGTTCAAGATCAAACCCACTTCAACAAGCTTAAATCCTAGCTGGATGAGGGAAAACGCCGAGGACCCCAAACCACAGTAAAAAAAACAAAAACCCGCTCAAATGTAATGGGAAAACAAAACGGGAGAAAACCTACCTGGCAATCCGGCGAAACAAGCAAGCTGATGATGGTTGGAATTCTACCCTCACCACCTAGAAGCTGGTACACGACAGCTAGATCTTCACGCACTCCCAAGACCGACAGCTCAACTCACCGCGACAGTGCTCGACAATAAAACAAAACAATACAAACTCCGAAATGTCACCCCGTATAAATATAAAAATTCGCACGTGCGGGAGCTTTAAATCAGACGGGGAATGAAAACTGCGTCAGGCGACTAGAGCTTCAATCCCTCCGCAACGGTGGACAATCCCCGGTACTAATTGACCCGCCCGGCTAAATAAAATGCGCGAACAAAATGACAGTCGGGCGTCGGCGGATACCTTGATCGGATGACCAAGAATCCGAACCCCTCTGCAACGGCGGATGCTTGGAGCATGATGTTGTCCACAATGGAGGAGCAAATGATGGCTAAGCGCTCCGCTACAAAGCCAGCAAAAAACAAAACACACATCAGAGCGCCGATGAAAGTCTAAGTCTGAAGTGATCCGCAATGGCGAATGCCTGAAAAGGAGATCTGTCCGCAGCATCAGACGAGGGAGACTTCAAATCCCTTCAACGAATAATCCAAACCCACCCAAAATGTTAAAGAATGAAAACTCACGCGCAACGGTCAGAGCGAAAAGGACAGTCCACACCCGGAAACGCTCCGCAACGTCGGAGGGTAGGATCAAATATCTGCTCGCAACGGCGAAGGGGACAAAGACTTAACTCCCGATTGAACAAGGCTTTGAGAGATATGCAAGACAATGACGAATTCAACTAAGGATGGGAATCATTAAAGCATTGAAATGAGCAAGCACCAATCGATTGATAGTAACCCAAAGTGCCGGAAGACGCTTTAAAATCCATAGGACAAAAATCAATAGGCTGAAATCAAGAAAAGAACTGACTAATTCAAAGTAAAAGGAGGGTCCAAATTTTTTTAGAATTTTGGGAAATTGTTGCAGATGCAACAACTATAACTATTAGCTGTCATGAATCAAGCACTGATAAACTCATATACAGAATAATTAACATATTCAATTCACATTTAACCTTGTATGTTACTGCAACTGAAGGATAGCATACATACATTCATTAACTGATAAGCAATGTTCATGTAACGAATAAAAGATAGCAAATAAGCATAGCACAATCACATGAAACAGTCGCACAACACACAGATTTTACGTGGTTCACTTCCAGGGAGAAAGCTACACCCACGGGAACTGTGTTTATATTATATCTAGAGAGAGTAACACACTTCCACTGCAACCTCTTATGCAGCTTGATATCTTCTTGGAAACTCCACGCACTCAGCTGGGAGCCCTTCTCTCTTAGATCTCTTCTCTTTCTATTATGCTTTCTTCTTACAATATACTCTCTCTCTCTCTCTCTCTCAATCCCTGCAGATTGTTACATTCATGGTCAAGGAGCCAGCTACTGGTTATAGTAAGATAACTACAGACTAAACAACAGAACCAGAGCTCGACTCTTTCTCAATTTCTCACTATACTAATGAGCTAACTGACTAACTATCTCTCTAGCTGGCTAACTAGCTAACCCTTCATAATACAAAATACATGCTTAAATAGGTGGCCTGAAGGTCTCACCATGATAAAAAACTGTGGGCCTATCCCAACATTAACCCAAAACCCTAACTGTGACAGTCATCCTATCTGTACTTTGAACTGCCGCTTACTGGTCACACTGCAGCTTTTTGTAGTCTTCCACGATGTTCGGTGCTGATCGTGGGTATGGGCGCCGCTTCCTCAGTCGCTCCCCTTCTGTCCTTTTTCTTTAATACCTCATCTCATTTCTCCTTCTCCATTCATGAGGGTAGCTGAGCCCTCCTATCATCACCGTTTCCTTAAATGCAGTGGTTGAGCTCTCTTCTCAGCCGCTTTAGGTACTATTTCCTTTGACTTTCTTGATTCGGTAGCAGCGTTTCCTATAGCTGCGGGGCCCTGCTCCAATAGGTCTGATGGACCATAAGTGATGGTGGAGACAAGAGGGTTTGTAGAACTGGACATCATGTAAATGGACATGGTGTCTGAAGAAGGAGGTGGGGGATGGACTTCTTTGATCAAAGTTATCTCAGATTCAAGGGAATGTTGTCGAAGGTCGGCTAAATCCATTCAAAATTTAGGCAAGTCTTGGAAATGGTGAGAATAATGTCCATACAAACTGCAAAGGGCATGAGCATTGTTTGTTCTCGATGCCTTATTTCTGACTATTGGCATGGTTGGGATTTCAACCACGGGGATGTTTTCATTTGTATCCATGGCATCCAAATGCGCACAAATCATTGGGATTTTAGGGAAATTCTGATTTGGGTGGCCTTGTTGCTCACAGGTGGTGCAAGGCGAGATCTGTTGAGGTTCTTTGGTGGCTTTGACATTCTTTCCCCTAGCCCTTTTCGAGTGTGGTGGTGTGGGTGCAGGTGCGGTGGTTGGATTTTGTGGGCTGGGTGGGGGATGAGACTCAACCGCAATGTGTTGCATTGGGGTTAAGACCACCTGGGGAATTGGTGGTTGAGCTAGTGGATCAAGATAGCACACCAAAATTCCCAATGTAAATTTGGGTAGGCTTAAGGTGGCCATTAATGGCTTTCTCATGAGCCTAGGTGGGGGAAAGAGGAACAAACTCGTATGGACTGGCGATGAGCCCTGATAACTCCCTGTTGGTTTCATGTGGGGATGTGGTTGTGGTTGCGGCTACGCGAAACAATGCTACTAGAAATGATGTTGTGGCTGTTGTTGGTGTTGGGACTACGGATGGTGTTGGGTTTGGGTTTGGGGTTGCGGCTGTGCTTGTTGTTTGGGTGCAGCGGTGCTAGATGAGACCATGTACAAGTATGCAGTCTCATTTTGTGTCGGTGGTGGCGACCCTAAGGGGAAATGAGCCATCATGGTGGTATCGGCAAACAACCCAAGACCCACATTCGAGAATGAGGAGGCTAGTGTGTTGTCAACCATGGTATTGATTGCAGGGACGACATTGGCGTGTGTGGTTGTCCCTTCTGGCTCAATGGTGGTGATGGTAGGGATAATGTTGGCAGGTGTCGTTAACCCTTGTGGATCATGATAAGTTAGTTGATCAACCATCATGATCTTCCCTTTGTGAGGGAACATCATGAGATAGAAAACAATTAATGTGACCACTCTCATGGCATACATATAACTTCTTTCGAGGAGAAGGTTATAGTCCAGTTGAGCGTTGACAACCTCTATGTCAATCAACAGTGTCTTCCCAGCTAATGTGATGGGGACATGGCGGAGGATTCCTTGGGATTTAGTGGGATGGCCATCATAATCCCACAGAGTTGTGGAGGATGGTTGCAGAATTGGGGATCCAAGTGTCTGCCAAACCAGGGTGGACATAATGCACGTGGATGCCCCCTCATCCACTATGCACCGGTGCACAACCAAATTCTGGATAGACACTAGGATTTGGAAGGCAATGGTGGATAGCATGCATGGTTCTCCATTCTCTGTGTCGAATGTGATCAACTTTGAGTCGGAGGGGTCTATGGCCCGAAGGATAGCTAGCAACACTTTCTGCTACGTTGGGCACATTTTGAGTACCTCCAGAGTGGACATGGATGTTGGCATTTGGGACAAATCATCCATAATGCTATAGCTGACAGCAGCTCTAGCTTTGGCGTTGTTGGCCACTCAGCATATGGGGGGGCGCAGGAATGGGGGTAACTAAAGAGGTAGGTTGACTATTTTGGACCTAGATGCCATTGATTTGTCTGTGGGTTCGATGGTGGTACCGTACTAATTTCGTCTGGTTTGTAGGTTAACCTCTCCAGTCGTCATGGCTAGCAGGTGGTGAACACCTATTTCTATCATGGGAGGTGCCCCCAGAGTGTTGGGATTAGCCTAGGGAGGGGTGGTGGTTTCCACCAATCCTTGGATTGGTAGTGGGTTTTGAAGCACCATGGGGGGAGGTCCTTGTGGTTCTGGGTTGGGTTGGTCTTGGTTCATGGAATTGGCGGCCTATTGGGCCTCATTCTAAATGTCCTTCTTAGCACAACCCATGAGGGAACACTCAAATGTGTAGTGCCCATAGATGTCACAGAGTGTGCACGGTTGGTTTGTGCGCAACAGGGCGTTGCATATAGGTGCATTTGCTCATGGGGGGTTTTGGGTGGGTCGATGCACTACGGCATTGTTGGGAGGATCTGATTGTTGAACACCTCCATGCGGTTAATTAGTGGCTTGGTTTTAGGGTCAATTATTTCTATATTTCCATTATTCATTATTGGGGGCAAGCTGGTTGGGATGGTTTTGTTGTGCAAATACTTGTCCCAATAGAGCAGCTTGAGTAGGGGAAGGGGCTTGAACTGCTTGTACTGGTGGTGCATAATAAATTTGGGTGGGCTGCAGTGCCACAAATGTGGGAGTTTTCCCCGTGTACTACTGTGTTTGCCATGCCATGGCCTAATCTTGCTGCAGTGGTGCAGGTTGTGCATAGGAAGTTGTTTCTCCAGACTGGGACATCATTCTGGTGTAGTCTAGAGTTTGGTTTTGGTAAGCAACACTAGCATTGTTGTTTGGTTGCGGTGTAATGGCAGGTGGTGTCAAATGGTGATGTGGTTGTTTGGAGACTGAGCCTATGATGCGGTCCACAGCATGGGATGCCCTCGGTGCATCCCGGTAGGAGGTACCCGAGCGGGGAGAGTCTGGAATGACGGTGTACATATATCTAGACTGGGCGTAGATCAGGTCAAACTATTGGGATTTTAGTATGGCGTCCTCTTCAGATTGAGGATGTTCCGATGCAACGTCCTTTTCTATGGGTGGGAGCAAGGTTTTGAGAAACCAATCCAAGAAGATCATGTTGTCAAGTTCAATTTTGCACAAACTACGATGTCGTCACCACTCATGGATGTGGTTGGTTATATGTGTCGTAATGCTTTGGCGGCAGGATAACCATATCTCCACCCCTTCATCATATCTGATGTGGAGTTGGAAATACTACAAGAACATGAAAGCTAAGGAGTTGAAATCCAGGTACTTGGCCTACGGTATCTCAATGTACCATTTAGCCACAACACCTATAAGGGTGCATTGGAATATCCTCAGCCTAATGGAATCGTCTATGATGTTGTTTGACAAGCACCATAGATGGAATGTCATGATGTGGTTTTGGGGACATTCCCCTGCCTTGCCTTCAAACTGGTTGGCATGGGAGGCCAAAAAGCTTGGTGGTTAATGGGGTCGTTTGTCAATCGAGCTAAATAAGGCAAGTTAAGACTAGCCATGAAAGACAGATTTGACCCCAGGTTAATGTGAAATGGGGGAGGGATTATGGTGGGGTTTGTAAGTGCACAATGTACCTGCATAGATAGGGGTGCTGGTGGTGCCATTGTATATGGGCTAGTGCCCCAAAGTGTGATGTGAGGGGTAGTGTGAATGGAAAGGCCACTGCCCCCATGTGTGACAGGATGGACAGTGTATGTGGACGGGGCACTGCCCTCCTATGTGACAGGAGGGGCAGTGTATGTGGAAGGTCCACTGCTCGCAACTGATGCAGGTGGGACAGTCTGAGTGGTTACTATGGGTGGTGGTAGTTGACAGATGACAGTTTGCATGACCGTGCTAGGGCCACCTGCAAGATTTTTAGTGACAACTTGTGCTGTGGACATGGGTCCACTAGCTATGGCTATGCTAGAAAATGGATCTGGGTTTGCACCAACCATGGTGCTTGATGGTGTAGTATGGAGGTCTGGTTCAAACTAATATGGATCTAAATCTGAATCAGAGGCTATGTGGCCTTCTAATGGTGTGAGAGGTTGTTGAGAGTGGTTTCAACGGTGTTAGTTTAATATCCCGAATGGTGGTGTTTCACCTTTTAGGCGTGAGGAAGAGCGTGGGGGATCAATTGTGTTAGATTGTAACAAATTGGTGGGAATGATGTTTAGACCCCAATTTCAAGGGCTTCCTATTGGTTGTAGTTGGTCACTCACCTACCAAGACTTCCAGAAGACAGTGCTTGGATTTTTCCTCATGGGTGTTTCTACTCAATCGGTGGGGGTCATTGTTCGTTTCGCTTGGCAATTCCTCTCAACGGCTAGCTACTTTGGGGTTCCTGTGGTACTCCTCACAATTATTTTCTGGGATGAGCCCAAGTGCTTCCCATAGTTAAGGCAGTCAGGGACTTATGTCCTCAAAGACTGCATATTTTTTGAGCTTAGTGAAAATTGATAAATTTTAAGGGCTCTCTCAGCGTCATGAGCTTAGTTGGGTTGATTTAAGTGGTATGATGTATATGTATTTCTATTTTTTTGTTATTAGGTGGCTACAAGTGGTTTATTAATATGTCATAGAGTTCATATCATTGTGTGTACAAGTAGTAAATAAACAGAAATTTGTAAACATATACAATTGTTTTTACCCTGAATGCCGATGGCCTAACTAGGTGACTACCTTACACCTATATTCTTCTTCATCCGAGAGAAGGTGCTGGGCTCTCAACAGAATAGGACTAAGCCCATATATAGATCCACAGGTCACCTCCTGGATTCAATTTTGGTCAATAGGGAAGATGCTTAGCACCACAAGAAACCCTCCTTCTCTACCCCCTCTACCTTCCAGGTCATCAGTTTTTAATGGTTTAGAACAATATTCAGTGAAGGGCCTAGAACTATACAAACTGTGCCCTTCATCGTATCCTAGAATACCCCAAAGGGTGATGACTGAGTAGAGGAGTAAGGGTAAGCAATACTGTTAATTTTATGTCAATTTTAGTTAAGCTACATTCCTTAAGCCATTAAAAAAAATTCTTTGAATTTACACTTTGTTTGTTCATGAAATTGCAGTACATTAAAACTGTTGATGTATATGTAACTTCGGAATGTATTTTTCTATGTATCTTATGTATTGTAACCCGATGTTTATTCCGGGATGTATCTATTATGTATTTGAGTCATGTGGTCATGCCCCGATGTTCCGATCGGGAGGATTAATAATGTAATCAAGTCATATCAAGTCATTAGTTAAGTCCCCACAGTTTCGGGGCACTTGAGTTATTATACACTAATTAAGGTGTAGGCTCTAGTAGTAATTATTAGGTTGAGCCTACGTGTGAAAAGGAAATTCAAGTGAACGGATGAATATAAATAGAGAGTGAGAGTCTCTCTATTTATCACTTGTGAAATACATCACTTGCTCTCCCAAGTGTGGCGCACTACTGGAGAAGGAAATTTTGGGACTAGACAAAAGACAGAAGACTACTGCTGTTTTGGGAGATCTCTTATTGTTTTGGTGTTGATTCTATCTTAGAGAAAGTTGCGGGGTTTTCTCCTTTATGGTTTCCTCGAGGAAAACTCTTTGTGTCTCTTGTCTCTTGTGATGTGCTTGTTATTCTCTCAGTGAAAAGATCCTAAGATCATAATGCTAGCTTAAATGTGATGAAAAAATAACATGGTATCAGAGCTAACCTGAGAAGAAGAAATTGTGTAGCTACAGGAACTAGGGCTTCCTATTTTGTGGATCTTCCTCCACATATTTTCAGCAAAAGTATGCTAAGATAACTCCCCATTGAAGGGTGCATCTTTCTATCGATGCGGAATTCAATCTCAAGCATTTTCAGTTTCGATGTGGAAATTAGGGCTTTCTACAGAAGAGGAATTTTTGAGTGAGAACAGCATAGGGTTATTCTCCTCATCAAACCGAATTTTAGAGACCTGGATCCAGAAAATTGGTTGGGTGAAACTCCAGGAAAATCAAACCCTAGTTTGACCTTAAGCTAGGAGAAACCCTAAATACTAAAAATGCTAAGTTTTGGTACAGTCGCTATATTTTGAGATTGGAAAACTCTCAAAAGTATAAAATTGTAGGGTCCAAATATAAAATCCTAATGAAGCCTGTGTCCAAAAATCAGACTCAGATTCGCTGTACTCCAGGATATATGATCTCTCCAAGTTAGGGTTCCATCCTCTTCCAGAATTCATCCCTAAACAGGACATCTTGGGATATCTGCAATATCGTGAGCTACTGAGGTCCAAATGGAATCCCTGAAGATGTTCTAGAAAGGCAACGGACTATACTTTCGATGGTACAAATTCAGACTCAGAAGATGAACCAGTGACACGTGGAATGCCGTACAACTTCACTGTTCTGAACAGTCCTGTAACAGGTCTCCTTGGGAAAAGGATCATAAATCCCAAATGGTGAAACGAATTCTGATGAAACCTATGTTGTTGAATCGGGAACATGCGAGGATAGCTCAGTGAGAAATTTCAGAAACATAGGATTAGTAATTTTGGAGATATCATAGAAACAGTAACAGGCATTTCTGCAGAAGAAATCAGTAAATTAGGGCTTCCTGTTTCGGGAGCTTCCCTCCATTGTTTTCAGAAAAGGAGTACATTGGACAGTTCCATTTGAAGAGATCTATCTGTTTGTCCAATCATATCTGAAAGTTTCCAAGTTTTGAAAATTAGGGTTTCTGCAGCAAACCCTAGATCAGCGAACTCCGGGACAAGGACGGACACCTCAAATCGGTAAGATCTAATCTTTTGTATTTCCATTTGAGGTTCTCATTTCAAAATGATCTATCACAATAGATTGATGATAAGCTTGGTGAAGTTGACAACTTCCAAGCATAGAAGTATTTGATCTCTCTGAAGAAACTGGATTGGACACCTACATGAGTATAGAGGTTCCAGTTTCAGAGGGAGACGAGGCCAAAGAAGACATCATGCTCATGCTGCAGAGGATGATGAACCATCCAGAAAGAGGGATATATGAAAGTGAAGATTCTTCAAGCGAGGATGAATATGTTCTAATATCAGCTCTCACATGTAACATTACTCATGGAAGTGATGATTGACTTATAGACAGTGGAGCTTCCAAACATATCACGGGACTCAAGGAATCCTTTGTAAGACTGTCAGAACATGAATCACCTCACAAGGTGAAACTAGGAGATGACTACCAATATCCAATAAAAGGTAGTGGGGAATCTTCATACAAGCTAGACTCTGGTAAGTCTCTAACAATGAAGGAAGTATTGTTTGTTCTAGGACTCAAGAAGAACCTTCTCTCCATTTCAGCATTGATGCAAAAGGAATGCAGGTTGCATTCATAGATGGTCAAGTCATCATGTGGCCAAAAGGAAAGACTATCGATGATGTGGTAGTGATTGGAGAACAAGAAGGAGGTTTGTACAAATTGAAGGGCCATCCAGAACAAGCCTTGATCCATGACATAGTAGAGCCAAATGAGCTTTGGCATAGAAGGCTTGCACATGTGCATTACAGAGCACTACCTATTGCAAGCAAAGATTTTTGAAGGGAAGAACAAAAATCAGAATATGACCTAAAGAAACTAGTTGAAGAATGTGAAGATCCAGAATGCAAAGACCATGCAGTCATAAGAGTCTCTCAAATCAAAGAAAAACTTGAAGCGGTAAAAGAAGAAGTGAAGAATGTAGAAGTGGTGATGGCCACCTTGAATGGCCTCCCAGGATCATGGAATTCATTCATTCAAGGAATGTGTTACAGAAGGAAGTGATTACTTTCAGCAAACTTTGGGAAGAAGAAGAAGCTCTACCCATAAGAAGAGAAGATAAGATGGGAGCATTTGAAGATCTGGCTATTGCCATCCAAAGAAGATCCCTCAATCAATGAGGAATATGAAGAACTCAACTCTTGAAGAACTTCTTATCCACCTTAGCTTTTGGATAAGAAACGATGCTATTATGAATGAAGAAGACGATGAAGCTGAAGGCTCAAGAAGGAGTCTACCCTCGAAACAAATAAAGATAAGTATTCAATTGTCATTTCATTATATTATTTTGTTATGCATTTGTTTATATTCAGTTATTTTATTATGCATGATAGGATGTTTGCATTAATGACAGAATACTACTAATATGCATGTGATGGGTAAGTAGCTCATGGGGCTATACAAATTCTCCATTGCTACTTATCTAGAATGAAACCTCTTTGCTGACATATTGGATCAGTGCACAATCTCAATGTTGTCCTGGTAGAGATGGAAGGCATCTAGAAAGTTTCAATGAGATATGGATGAATGTTGTATTGGCTAAAGTAGTTGCATGATCATATATTTATGCATAAGAACTTGCTAGTATAAATATTCTTTATGAAATGTTTCTAACCATACAAATGAATTTTACTTGTAGGAAATACCGCATACATAATCACCTACAAGCAAAGAAGAATGAAGACTTGTTCCAAAGAACAAGTGACGACATTTCAAGACAAAGAATAATATGATGAATGCAATGACATCATTGATGTAGAACCTTCCAGCCATGAAGAAGTAACTAAGAAGAAATGGAAGACCAGTTCAAGAAGAATGATGTCAGGGCGTAGTATCGAGACCTGAAGAGAAGTTCATAGTTCCATCATGCAGTAGATGGAAACATCATGGGATACAAAGAATGATTCGTAGCATGAGGCTTCTCATGAAAAGAAGGCATAAACTACGAAGAGACATTTGCAACTAGTAAGAGTTTAAATACATACATGATGAGCTTGATGAATATCTTAACCTTTGCTACAAGGTTGATAGAGGATGACAAACTCACAGATGGGTGCAAGATGAACTTTTTGCAAGATGAAATTTTGAAGAAGTTCAAGATAGAGGATCTTAGTATCCAATGATCCTAGATGGATACTACTTGTCACTTCAGTACAGAATGTTTCAGTACATAGAGTACAGAATACAGAGGGAGTAAGATGCTTCGCTTCAGAGGGAGTGACTACAGAAGATCCTGAGGTTCAACATGATATGACAGGATGGATAGATTATTGATGACTCTAGGATTTACTGAGAGTAAAGTGGATTCTAACCTTTGCTTCAAGGTTGAAGGCAGAAGACTAGTGATGCTCCTGTTATGTGTCGATGCACTATTGTTCTAGATAAGGAGGTGTGGAAAAGTGCAGATGGAATATTCCTTGGACAAGGGAAGTATGCAGTAGAGATCCTGAAGAGGTTCAGGATGATGGACTACATGACCACACCTATGGCATCGAACCTGAAGCTATTGAGTGATGCTTCATCAGAGACGGTTGATGCTACGATGTATCATCAGTTGATTGGGTCCTTGATGTACCTGAGATTAGACATTTGCTTTGCTGTAAACACCTTAAGCCAGTACTTGACAGATCCGAGGAGTGTTCACTTGACAGCTGCAAAGGATATTCTGAGGTACCTGAAGGGTACAATTGATTATGGGCTCAAGTACGATGCGAATTAGAAGATTAACCTGGAGGGTTATGTTGATTCAGATTGGGCAGGTAGTGCCATCGACAGGAAGAGTACTTCTGGATGCTGCTTCAGTATGGGATCAGGTGTGATCTCTTGGTTTAGCAGGAAGCAATTTTGTGTGGAACTGAGTACAGCTGAAGTAGAGTATGTCACAGCTTGTTCAGCTAGTTGTGAGGCAGTATGGCTGCGGAAGTTACTGTCTGATATATTTGATCTCTAGTTAGATGCTACTTGTATACATTGTGACAACCAGAGTTGTGTGAAGTTGTCAGAGAATCCAGTGTTTCATGACAGGTCAAAGCATATCGAGATCAAGTATCACTATATTAGGGATATGGTGTAGAGAGGAGCAGTGAAGCTCCTGTATATTGCGACGGAGGAACAGATAGCTGATGTATTGATGAATCCATTGGCTAGGCTGAATTTCAAGTACTTCAGAGAGAGACTTGGTGTTCTCTAGATCGAGGCTTCCTCCCAGAGAAAGTGATGAGACCCATAGACATTCTGACATGGTGAGAGGATTGGTTCCTTCCATGGTCAGATGTAACAGCTGAGCCATTCTGTCATGGTGAGAGGATTGGTTCCTTCCATGTCAGATATGAGTGCTGAGATCCATAGCCATTCTGATGAGTAGGTTAGATATAAGGGCTGAGCCATTCTGTCATGGTGGTAGGGTTGCTCCCTTCCATGTCAGATATGAGTGCTGGCCATTATGTCAAGCAGGACAGATGTAAGAGTAATTTCCATTCTAGGAATGGAGGCACCTGGTCAGTTACCAGGAACAATCAGTATAAGAACTGAGTAGCCATTTTGATGTGATAGAGGGATGTGTTCCCACTTGATTAGATGTAGGGGCTGAACCATTCTGTTCATGGCTAAAGGATTAAGTTCCTTCCATGTCAGATGTGAGTGTTGGCCATTTCGACGAGCAGGTCGGATGTAAGGGAACCTGCCATTCTCTAGGAGAATGGAGGCGCCTGGTCAGTTACCAGGTAGCTCAGTCGAGGAGGACTAGGGGCCATTCTGATATGATTGTTGGGATGTGTTCCCCTCATGATCAGATATGAGTGCATGCCCTTCCATCATTGTGAGCAGGATGTGTTCCCTCCTAGATGGATGTAAGTGCTGAGCCTTGTCACAGATGATAGTAGGTGTGTCCTATCATGCTGGTGACTGTAAGTGCTGTGCCATTTCACAGATGATAGTAGGTGTGTCCTATCATGCTGGTGACTGTAAGTGAAATGCCTTTTCATAGATGGTAGTAGGTGTGTCCTACCATGCTGGTGATTGTAAGTGTAGAGCCTTTTCACAGATGGTAGTAGGTGTGTCCTACCATGCTGGTGATTATAAGTTCTGAGCCTTTCCACAGATGGTAATAGGTGTGTCCTACCATGCTGGTGGATGTGAGTGCTGTTCCTTTCCACAGATGATAGTAGGTGTGTCCTATCATGTTGGTCGTTGTAAGTGCTGATCCATTTCACAGATGATAGTAGGTGTGTCCTATTATGCTGGTGAATGTGAGTGCTGGACCTTTTTGATGGGATTGTAGTTTACTACATGATCAGATGTGAGTGCTGGGCATGCCTTTCTAATGAGCAGGTCAAATGTAAGTGCTGGATGAATACCTACATGAGGGTAGGCCTACAACCAGCATCAAAAAGGGATGGCTCTGTAGAACTTCCTATGACGAGAAGAATCATGAGATAGCACCAGTGTTGATCCAGATCGAGTGATGATCTAGATCCAGTAATGATGATCCAGCAGTGATGATCCAGATCAAGTGATGATCCAGATCCATTCCAGTGATGTTGATCCAGATCGAGAGATGATCCAGATCCAGTGATGATGTTCTATATTGATCCAGATCGAGAGATGATCCAGATCCAGTGATGATGTTCTATATTGATCCAGATCGAGAGATGATCCAGATCCAGTGATGATGTTCTATGTTGATCCAGATCGAGAGATGATCGATATCTGGTGAAGATGACTTGAATATGAAGATGAATTGAAGATGAGATGATCCAGCTAATATAGAGAAGAAGACCAGTGCTGAAAATTGTGTCGAAAGAATACCTTCCTAGTTAAGAGGGAATGTTGATGTATATGTAACTTTGGAATGTATTCTTCTATGTATCTTATGTATTGTAACCCGATGTTTATTCCGAGATGTCTCTATTATGCATTTGAGTCATGTGGTCATGCCCCGATGTTCCGATCGAGAGGATTAATAATGTAATCAAGTCATATCAAGTCATTAGGTAAGTCCCCACAGTTTCGGGGCACTTGAGTTATTATACACTAATTAAGGTGTAGGCTCGAGTAGTAATTATTAGGTTGAGCCTACGTGTGAAAAGGCAATTCAAGTGAATGGATGAATATAAATAGAGAGTGAGAGTCTCTCTATTTATCACTTGTGAAATACATCACTTGCTCTCCCAAGGGTGGCGCACTACTGGAGAAGGAAATTTTGAGACTAGACAGAAGACAGAAGACTACTGCTGTTTTGGGAGATCTCTTATTGTTTTGGTGTTGATTCTATCTTAGAGGAAGTTGCAGGGTTTTCTCCTTTATGGTTTCCCTGAGGAAAAATCTTTGTGTCTCTTGTCTCTTGTGATGTGCTTGTGTTTTATTACTGTGCTTGTTATTCTCTCAGTGAAAAGATCCAAAGATCATAATGCTAGCTTAAATGTGATGAAAAACTAACAAAAACAAAAAGAAAAATAGGACTATTATGCTGGACAAAGGCATCTGAGCCACACTGACAGTCCCTAATAAACTAAAAATTAACTACTGATTGATAGACCTCCCGTTTCAGGTCAAATTCGGCAAGGGGGTCGCAATTTTTTTCCAGAAACAGGTGAGGGGGTCGCATAGATTTCACAGACAGAAGCAGTCTATTGTTCTGAGTGAAGTCACACCTTTTGAGGGAAAAGGGAAACCTAGTCACACCTGTGAGGCCTAAAAGAGCAACCTCATCCCCTGTTCAGGCTCGATAAGTGCGACTTGCCCCAGATTTGGGGTTTTTCTGATCCTAAGTGACATCCAGCCGACAATAACCTTTACTGTGGCCAAACAGACTCAGATTTTCCTTGCAGAGGATTTGGAAACAATAAAAAATGAAAATAAACTAGATCTAAGCTAGATTTGACAAGAAAATTTAAAAACTAGGGCATAAACAGAAAAACTTTGAAATTTAAAAAACCAAACCAGGGATCTTGTGGGATCAACCTGATATGGTCGCCAATTCTGTAGCAAGGATTTGTCCTTGCTACAGGGGTGGGAATGGCTCCCTTCCATCTATAGGATGAAAGGGTAGGTTCCTGCTTGAAAATGCATGAAAGAAAAATGGAACAGAAAGGAATAAAAGAAACAAAAAGCAATATGGCTGTGAGCCCCTCTGCAAACAAGGTTAGGGCTCCGCCTTGGCTACTTGCAAACAACTATTAAGCTAAAATAAACCTGCAAAACATGTTAGAGATCAAACCTACAAACAAATAATGGTTAGAAGACAACTAAACTAAAAAAATCAAACACATAAAAAAAACTAGATTATACCTCTTCTTTGGTGAAATGGGCCACCATGCCCTGGCTGGAAGAAGCACCTCCCTATCTCACTCAGCAATGGAGGAACTATGGCTCAATGGGGAATATGAGTGGAAGAGAGGTGGATGTGGGTGGCTTGAGAGGCAAATAGGTTTGAAGGAATCCATGGGCAGCATAACAGTATGCAAGAGAGGTGTGTTTTAGAGTGACCCCCCACCCTCCTTTTATATCTTTTTTGTGGACTTTTAGGGTTTTAAGCCGTTGGTTAGGGATTTAGCTGCTTTTTGGGAATTTTATCCCCTTCTACCCTAAATTAAGCTCCTTTTAGGGTTTTAGGCTCCTTTGACTCATTTTTAAGCCTTTTTGAGGGTGTGGGGGTCAAATAAGGTGATATGAAGGTCGTGCATGGGTGTCCTTGGGTGGTGTAGGCCATGTAGAGCTGAGTGAGGGATTTTTTGGGTTAACAAGGGATAAAATAGATTGTATCTATTTTCATAATCATCATACCCAACCATTATGGAATCCTTTCTTTTATGTTTCAAGGATTTTCTTTTCTCTATAGGAATTCTAGACCTAGCCTTTGAGACAAAAACCTTGAAATGAGACACATTTGGCTTTTGACCTCTCCAAGCCTCAAATGGAGTTTTTTCATCCAATTATTTGTGTGGAAATTGTTGGAGCGCATACTCCATAGGGGGCAACTCCGCGGTTAATTTGTAAGTGGAGCGATAGGTCAAAATAGTCTTAGGGGTGTCGGGGTAAGTCAAAACCCTCTCTGTTTGTAATAAGCCCATGGTTTAAATCCAGGGTTTAGGGTTTTGTGGGTGCCCATGGTTTAAGACCAGGGTTTTGTAAAGCCGCGCAGTATAAATAAGCGCTTATGTAAAATGGAGAGGTTAGGCTTTTTGATGTAAGAAAAGATAAGGCAAGTAAGATTGGTTTTTGTAAGGAAAGGACAAGTCCCAGCTGTGTGCATGGACGACCTCTGCAGCTGTGTGCGCGG
>LPNX010136178.1:9711-28593 GCA_001517045.1 Pseudotsuga menziesii | reverse complement strand
AAATGACTTGATACAAATAAGGAGGTTGAGAGGGTATACCATGAAATCGACCATGTATATTAGCCTATTGTGGTGGATGACATGAAGTTAAATAATGTAATAAGAATGTCTTCTAAGCCATTGATTATGAGGTTTATTTGTAGAAGGAGGGGGGTAGTGAGTTTGTTTCAATGGATTCAAGTGCATGACTAGTAATCAATTTTAGCTTACCACATAAGGGATGTTATTTTCTTCTGAGGTTAGATGTTGAGGTTTGTAACACCCCGTTTTGACATTTCTACCTGAACTACTATTATATGTTGTATTTGTTTGATTGTGAGACCTCGTCGGTTTGACGACACTGTGGACATATGGTTCTATTATTTTGCCGATATATATATGTTTGTATGTGATGATAGTATTATGGTCGGTAGTCATGTTTAGATATGTATCATGTGTTAATTATGTCAAATATATGGAAATTATTGAATGATGGGTACGTGGATACCGTTACAGATATATGTTGAAATAGTGAATGTTATGCCAGGTGCATGGAGAATGAATGAGTTTATTGTTGTCATGTTATGATGAGATATATGTGTACATATCAAGGATTATGCATGATATCCTATATTGTATGTCGAGGACTGACTTACAGGTTGAAACGGCTAAGTGATAGCTGGATCCTACAAGGTGGGAGGGCCTCAGGGACATGGATTTCTAAAGATAAAATGGTATGTGAGTGATGCATTATTTACTTTCGTATGGTTATTATGCTGTTTATTATGATGTATGTTATGACATGGGTGGGGTAGGGTTCTAGGAAACTCAACCGCCCAGATCGGTTATACGATGACAGACCGAGTACAAGTGCAACGCTGTTGTTATGTCGAGTAGACATAGTCCCTTGTTCCATTAGGGGGGTGGAGGCTTTACCCACCGTTTATCCCCGAAACCCAGAGTCATGGGAGGGCTGTGCTACGGCGCGCTCCCCAAGGTGTGTGATGATGACTGGTGGTTGCTTGCTAGGGAAGCTTGGTCGATGTGGCCGACACTTCCGCTTACAGGTTCTAACTGGAATCGGTCATGACTTGACATTCCAGGGTAGTCCAGCAGAGGACAGGATAGGATGTGGAAGTTAGTAATGATGTAGGTAGATAGATGTAGTGTGAAGTAGGGGTGAAGTAGGGGTGCAAAACCCTTGGTTAGTATGTGTCGTAAATCAGTGATGTATGAATTGTCGTAACATGGATTTCAGTAAGCTAATGGATCATACCTTGTAAACTATGCTAAAACATGTGTCGGTAAATAATAAGTTCCTTGATTATGATTGATGTATGTGAATTATTACTTTTAGTACCCAGTTGATAGCCCGGCATGGAAAACTATAGATTCTAAATGGCCTAATTTTTCCAACCATCCTCATAATGTACGACTTGCAATGGCAGTGGATGGATTTAATCATTTTGGAAACTTGAGTAGTAGTCACGGTGTATGGCCAGTAGTACTAGTCACATATAACCTTCCACCATGGTTATGCATGAAAAGGAGCCTCTGTTTGTTGTTAGTGTTAATACTTGGTCCCAAGCAACAAAGAAATGACAAGAAACCTAGTCCCATTTAATATTAGTAAAAATTTGATATCACAAGTGCTAACATTTGCTCTAATGGGTATGTTATCCTGCCTGTGAGGTAGCAAAGAACACGTAGACCAAGTGCTTGATCCATTTGTTATTTTATTTGAAACTGAGAATTAATTTGAAACTGTAAATTGAAAAACTCTTCAAATTTATTAATGTACAAGCTAAATTGAAAACCTTTATGAAAATAAAATAACAATGATGAACACTCATTCAAATCTTAGGGCCTTCTCCTCGGGCTTCAAAAATTTCAAATTGTCATCCACACCCGCAAAACTTTAAGAATAGACAAATGAATATATACAAAACTTCTTTGATCAAATCACTCCTTTAAGAAAGACAGTGTTTGAGAAATATTTCATTTGTTGGACCTCCACTGATAAGTTCCCCATTGTGATCTTGTAAAATGAAAGCATATTTCCTTGATATGCAACAATTTCATAAGGTCCTTTCCAAACATGATCAAACTTTTTTGCTTTTTCTTCATTCCTAGCATCCCACTTTAATACCAAATCATGAATCTAAAAATCATCAGCTTTGGTTCTTTTATCAAGAGTCTTCTTTATTTTTTCTTGGGAAAGCTGAGATCTATTATATACCCTTTCTCTCATCTCTTGGAGTTCAATCAACTGATTTATCATCTTTTGAACATGATTAGGCTCTTCTTCGTGTTCTTGTAAAAAATTCATTACTTGTAATCCAAGAGAACCAAGGAAAATTACCTTTGTTTCATAAACCAACTAAAATGGTGAAGTACCAATTGATCTTTTAGTCTTAATCCTATCTTCTCACGGTGCAAATTTCAACTTTCTATGCCATGCTTTTTTGTTATCCTACAATAATTTTTTTATAATCCTCACCAAACTTTTATTTGATGATTTGGCCAGTCCATTTCCCTAGGGATAATAGGTTGCAGAATGGCTAAGATTTATATGATAACCATTACAAAAACTAATCATCTTCTTGGATTTTAACGCTTGGGCATTATCAGTTATGGTTCCTCTATGAGAACCAAATCTAGAAATGATATTTTCTTCTAGGAATTTAAGATAACTACATGTGTGGCTTGCCTGGTTGGTACCGCTTCAATCCACTTGGTGAAATAGTTTGTTGCAGTCAGTATCCACTTATGGTGTCCTAAAGATGTAGGATGAATCTCCCCAATAAAATTGAGACCTTATTGTTTGAAAGGTGGTTCTATTGAAATAGGTTTTAATGCAATGGCAATAATTTCTTTTTTCCATTAAAAAAATTGGCATTCATGACAAGTTGCCACTTCTTTATACACATCAAAAAAATTGTTGGCCAATAAAAAATAGCTCTAAGAATTTTATTCATAGTTGCTTTCCAGTAATGATGACCAGGCCTGGAATTTCAAATCTACTATACCTGTCAAATGGATATTTGATGACGGTCTTGGATTTTTCATACCTGTCACTATACATTTCATACAAATTTATGGCTGTCAAATTCGTTTAAATTTTTATATAAAATTTCAACTTAAATATTATTTAAAAAAATAAAATAAAAATAATTAAAGTATCCCACTTGTAAAGGATGAATAAGAAGTCCCCACAAAAGATAATTTGAATATGGACTGTCTTAAAATTCTTTTATAATTAGGACAAGTCTTTTTATGAGTTTATCTATGCCTTCTATCCAACACTATTTCCAACTTTTGTTTATCATTAAGATAAGTTCTCTCATGCCTTTGAAATGAGTTTATCTCCCCATCTATCCAACACTATTTCCAGGCTACGTAGCATGTAAGTGTAATTCTAGAGTGAAGGAAAGTTTTCCAGTATTGTTCTTTACAATTATGAACTCCCTAAACAATTAATAAATTTGGGTGTTTTTTTTAAAACTCTGGTGCATCTTTCTCTGTCTGATATTAAAGTTTGGTACTGGTTAGTTTTATTATGAATCCATGTTTTTATATATTTTAATAGATGGTTGATTAAATAGTGAAGTTCAAGTTTTTATCTTCCACCAACTACATTTACCTTTACCAACAGTTTTGAAAGGATTTTTATAAATAGTAGTTATCCAACTATGTTGGATTTGCATTTTAATATTCCATGATTGTGTAATCTGTAAGGGCATAAGAAATTCAATACTAGTTAGTTTCCATTTCCATTAACCTTAACCTCTATGGCCTTTACAATTAACAACACATGTAAAGGTGGTTCGTCTTGTTGATTATTTATTTATTTGGGCTCCAGATTGGCAACCCATGCTTGATTTCTTAACAGATTTTAACGCAAGGTCGGAGTTCCTCTGGTCACATGGATTTATTTTTGACTCAACATATAATATCAATGACTAATGAGTAAACTCTAAACTTAGTTTAGGTCATATAGCATGTTGCAAGGCCGGAGTTCCTCTGGTCACATGGATTTATTTTTGACTCAACATATAATATCAATGACTAATGAGTAAACTCTAAACTTAGTTTAGGTCATATAGCATGTTTCAAAAAATGTTACTGTAACTTTTAATTTTTTAGTTTTACTTTTTTCTACAACTACATGTTTTTTTAGTTTTAGAAAATGTTTAGAAGTTTTTTATTTTTATAAAATGTTTTATTAAATTTTATTAATAAATATTTCAATAACCTCTTTTCGTTGGAATATTCGATAAAATTGGTTTCTAAATTAAAAATTGGGAATGATTAAATAAAAGTAATAACAATAAATGGTAAAAATAATATTAAATTTTATCTAGATTGATCTACACCATGAAACTTGAGAGTCTCATTTACCAAACATAAAAGAAACTTACCTAAATTTTATTATCCCTCAATACTATTTTAATTTTGAGGAAACAAAGTTGCTTTACAAAATATATGGACGATTTGCAGTCGAGTATTGACTAATTGATCTCTTTGATTTTGTTGTTCAAGGATAAAACTAAAAAGAAGCACTGGGCGATAACAACTGCTTTACAAATTATATTTACAATTTACAACTCTGTATAGAGCAATTCTCTATGTTTTTTATTAACACTGGAAGAAGGAATGCTAGCTATGCTTCTGATGGTTATCTATGATGGCGGTGCCTCTACTTTAGCTTATTCTTATGTGCTCGCTCATGAGGATGGAACCGGATTTATATATGGGTAACCGGGCTCCTTATCCGTACCTGGAACTAGAGAAACTCAATCCCAATCAAAAGGCTATGCTATTGAAACTCCTGAAATGGGTGGTGCCTACTTTGTATGCTTGCTATGTTGCTACCTGGTTGTGGGTATACCCAATGCTTTTCTCTCCTGCACTTAATAATTTGAGTCCCTATGGAAGTGAGTGATGCTAGCTATGAAACTGGATTTTATTCTACGAGGTGAAAGACTAGAAGTGCTTCAGTTGCTTCTGGATATCGATCTCAAACTAAAGAATTAACTTATATTAAAGCGTTCCATTTAGAACATAGCATTTCAGTTTTTTTTTTAAATTGCAATAACGTGAAAATGATTAAAACTATTTGCTATGTTTACAAATAAAAGGTAGACAAACACATAAAGTTGGACGTTTTACAGAAAAAATAATGATACACATGTATGTCACTGGTCAGTGAATACAATTGCCAGCCATGAGGTAAGCCACTACATTAATCCTTAGGACGTCACTTGAAACGTTTTCCCATCAGCTCTGGATATGCAAAAGCCTGATTCTGAGAGATGCAAATTCACCAAAACTAAAATAGCATTCTTATTTTTACTTTTGGCTTCGGTCTTGTAGATTTATTATATATCATTCTATGTAAAGACTTACCCACAATTAGCCATCAGCTGAACCGAATGAGCTATGAACAACAAAGCACGGCATAAAGAAAAACCCTTGATGAAAGGTCCTTCTCATTTTCATCTTTCACAGGCAGACCGGGTAGTGCCATAAAAAGAAAAGCAACGAGTGGGTTAATGGGTTAACTAACGGAATAATCAATTTTGAGTTTGTAAAAAATAGTTGTAACAATTTTACCTAAATGCAAAATACATAATATTTTACATACCAAACTGTGAGTAGTGACATAGATTTTGAGCAAGTGTACCTGTTAATGCATGGGGAACACTAAGAACCAAACGGTTGACTCTAACTCCAAGTCTCTGAGCCACCCTCGAGTGCCCACTACGTACAACTTCGAACCTATTATCTCAGGGAAGAATGCAACCCAATTTCTCATTTTCAAAACTAGAGCACCCTCAGCCTCAGCAACACAGGAATTTTGCGAAAACCCAGTACATAAATCGGGGTTTTTTATTTATTATAGGCTCATCCTGTTTGCAAATTGCAGAAGAAATGAATAAAGCAATCTGAAAACCCAGTAAATAAATCAGGGTTTTTTTATTTTTTACAGGCTCATCCCATTTGCAGAACAAATGAATAAACCAGTTGAGATGTATCATGTACTACAGAGGCTGACCACGGTTCATAACCCAATATTCTTATTCTCAGGAGTGTGAACATAAATCAATGAACATTCTCAAGTTGCAGGTGGAGCATTGGAGGGCTGAAGCTGGCCAATTTAATTTCCAGAGGCTTTCCATTAATGCTGGGAATTAACACAGTCTACAAACAATATGGCATTACTGGGTGAAATTGACACTAAGCCAGCACCAGCATCCACGTTCATGTGTTAATGGAATTTTTTAATGATAGTTTTGAGATTCGTACCCACCCGCCATAGGCCACCATAATTACACCAGCTGATCCAAATCCTCAAGTCACCTCAACCTTCAAAACCATGCCAAATAGGTACTAGCCTTTATGACGGGTGGCTGATCGTATCAGGTGTCAAATTGATGGTTCAAAATTTTTTATGCACGTAGATATTGACGTGTAACCTAAAATATTACTTGTCAAATGTGTTTTATTTTGTTAAATACATATTATACGATGTCAAACTCCAGGCCTGATGATGACCTCCACAAACACCTTGATGAAACTCTTTTATAGTCTGATTGGATTCATTTTCAAGCAAGAAATTCAATAGAATCCTTCATGGATCTTTCCAATATAAATAAGCATCTAAAAGACACATTTTTGTTGCTTTCAACTTCAAAGATCTAGCTCTGGTTTTACTCAATTTTGGTGGAGCCCGTAAATTTTGTAGAACATAGATGATATCACTGTACCATGGAGGTGATGAGAATTCTTTGGATACCTGCAATTTTGGAATTTCAACTGTATCATCTGATATGACTGAAATAAAATTAATTCCTAGTATGTCACAATTTGATTTGGCCATCAATTTTTCCAATATTTGTCCTTTGACCAGCTTTGTTTATTTCATCTCCAAATCATATTCTAAAAGCATTGCAATCCACTTCCCCCTTCAACCTTCAGGATCTGGTTGTGTCAAAATCCCTTTCACCACATTACTAGGAGCAAAAACAATCACATGAGAATTCAATATATAAACTCTGGAATATTTCAATGATTTAACTAGAGCATAAGCTTGCTTTTAAGGATATTATAGTCAAGCTTAGGATCTCTCGATGCTCTACTGAAAAAAAAAACTATAGGTTGTTCCAAATTCTCTTGATTTTTCTACAATGCTCTGAAGCAAAAGAAAATATCAAAAAATCCTTTAAAAAATCAAGACTAACTAACACTGGTGCCCCAGTTAGTGCCTTCTTAATACCATAAAATGACTTCTTAGATTCAAATGTCCACTTAATTTCACTTTCCTTTCTCATCATGTTGGTGATAGATTTCATAATCTCTGCAAAGTTTGGAATAAATCTTCTCAAAAAATTAACTTTCCCATGGAATGACTAAATCTCTTTTTTTTGTTTTAGGAATGTCCATTTTATGAATTGTTGCCACTCTATTTGGATCTATTTTAATCCCATACTTACATATTACATGTCCCAAGAGTTTCCCTTCTTGCATTGCAAAATTTGACTTTTTTGGATTCATGGAAATGCCAAATTTCCTACATTTAAGGAAAACTTGTTTTAAATGTTTCAGACGTTCATCACCAGATTTAGAATAGATTGTAATATCATCCAAATATATAACAACAAACTTATATTTTTCCTCTGCAAAAGTTGTATCCATGGATCATTGGAAATTAGCTCCTTCAATCATTAAACCAAATGGCATCTTTGCATATATGAAAGCTCCCCATGGTGTAGTGACAGTTGTTTTCTCCTAATCATCTGGATGCACCATAATCTGATTATACCCTAAAAAACCATCTAGCATTGACATTCTTTCTACTCCAACAACCTTCTGTAGAATATGATCCATTTTAGGAAGGAGATGGTTATCGTCTAGTGACACTTTATTCAAATTCCTAAAATCCACACACAATCTTATTTCCTCATTCTTTTTTCTGGCTGGGACTAAATTTGCCACCCATTTGGAAAATCTCAATGAAAGTATAATTTTTGCAGCACACAACTTTTTCACCTCTTTTTCAATGCGAAGCAAAAGTAGTTGGATTTATTCTTCTGAGCTTTTGTCCGAATGGTTTCCATTCTCTTTGATTGGAATAGTATGTAGAATGATATTTGTGTCACACACTTTCAGATCTTCATAACTCCATGCAAAATTGTCTAAAAATGTCTTAATCAAATCAATATACTTATCTATGTTTTCGGGAGTTAAAGATTTGGATAACTTTATCATCTGTGGCTCTTGCTCAGTTCCAATATTATAGTATTCTACCTCGCTGTCATTAGGAGCAACTTTAGGATTTTTCGCCACACCGTTATTATCAAACCACTTTTCCAAGGGAACCAAACCTCTAGGAATGCAATTATTTTTCAATTGAATTATCTCCTTTCCTCCTATAACATTCAAATAATCCTGTGAATCAGGGTCCAAATCTGACATCATTTCAATAGTTTCATCTTTTTTCATCTCCATTTCCATTCTGATTCTCCTCATCAATATATGTTTGGGAAAACTCATTAGTCACTTCAATAAACCTTTTAATTTGTTGATCATCTTCAAAGACCTGCCAATGTTTGACATTGTTTTGAATTGATGGTCTATATTTAACCTCAATCTCATATTTACTATTTGGGTAAATATGAATTCTAAAAATGCTAGTTGAGGTAGCCAAAGTATCAACTATTGTGTTTTGTTCTCTTGGGATCACTGAAATACTAAGCTATGTGCAAAAATTATCAAACATATCCCACACTATGTTTTTGTATGCCCTCATCCTAGGATGTTTAGTTGATAAATTCCATTTACTTGATTAATCACCATGCATAGTTATTCTTTTATCCTTCAAATCTATAAGAATATTTAACCTAAAAGTTAAGGCTTCATACTCAACAACATTATTTGTACAATCAAAGACTAGCTTAAAAGAATAAAGATTGGAATCGTTCTTTGGGGAAATAATCCAAATACTTGTCCCAATTCCCTCCGTGCTAACAACTCCATCAAAATCCATATTCCAAAAACCTTCAACATCCTCTCCTTTATCTGAAATATGTTATGTTTCCAATTTCTTAATGTTTTCTTAAAGAAGTTTATCATAGCTTTGGTCTTCTTCTACAAAACAAAGATCATTAATAAAAAATAGATGAACCCAGATCTGCATCAATAGCATATATAGGATGATCATGAGGCATGTCTTGGTTACTAATTGTATATTTCATTTGTTTTCCTCCATATAACCTTCCTTGTCCACCAAAAACCGAGATCGTTGCATAAGACATGTCCATTTGTAAAGCACACTTCAACTTTGATGCCTAAGGTCTTGAAAGCAACATTCCAAATTTGGGTGGAATATCAGCAACCACTACATCCATAACAACACTTTTTGCAGGGATTCGGTTTAATGTCACCACAAGATCTTTAATTAAATGCAAACATTTAACTTTCTTTGAGTAAAAGGAAAACAAATATTTGTATGGTCGTGTTACATCCAATCCAAGACTATCCACAACCGCCTTTGGAATTAGATTGTGTGATGCCCCTAAATCTAACATTGTATTGTGTAAAACCATGTCATGAATATTCAGGATGATGTAAAAATGAGTTATTTTTTTATCCTCAACATTTTCAACATGAGGACCAAACAAAATAGTAGGAGTGTCATCTTAAAGACACAAAGTATCGGGTTGTTCTTCTTCTTCTAGTTTCACCATTTTAAGAATCTGATCTTTGTATTGAGTTTTTTTTTCAAAATCTCATTAAAAGGAATATGAATCTTAATCTTAGAGATTTCATTTTCAAGACTATAAGGAAAAAAGGCCTTTTCTTCTCGTGGGTTTACCTCCCTTTTCCCTTCCTAAACTCTTGTTGGAAGATTCATTTTTGGATCACCCTTCTTTGAAATTTATTTTCTTTGTTGGCTTACTGAGGGTTGGTCAACTTGATATTTATTTGGATTGACAACATGTTTGTTTATGAGATTATACTGCTCTTGGTAATCTATAACTACATTTTGGTGCCCCTTCTAATATTGTTATGATTCCATGACCAACAAATCAGTATTTTGTTCCTAAGAACATTTGCCGTGTTCTTCTTTTGTTAAATAAACCCCAGAATCATAATGATCAAAATGATGGATTTGATCTTAAGGTTGCTCAATATCTTCTTCAATAATCACATTTTCTTCAAAAGGGGGTCTAAGTTGTTTATCACCTTGAATTCTTTATTCTCTTTGTCTTATTTGTGGATGTGGGGGTCTTCGAAAATTTGGATTTATGATTTCAAGTTTTGGTTGATCTCTAACAACATGTCTATTTTCCAAAGATAATATATACACAAGTCTTTCCATGGTTTTTAACATCATATCATATTTCGGATCCGATGCCTGAGAAGAATAACGTTGCCCCTACTCCTTAATATTTTATTTTCAGCTTCAATTTTATGTTTCATTTTTCTAGATGTCATTAGATTTACTTATACTTTTGTAGCATCATTCACCATATCAGTGAAAGTTATAGAACTTCTTTCTCTTAACAGTAATGCAAAATCACTTTAAAAAGTGTCAACACAATGGAGTTGGGAAGCTCCAAAGGGAGGTTTTACTTGGGTTGGAATTGAATTATACATCTTCATAAAACTAGTAGAAAATTATTGTATTGATTCAATACCACCTCTTTTCAAGTTATTATACAAGGTCAAAATTTGTAAAGGATTTTTCTTGTCTTCCCATCTCCTAAAGAAAGCCTCTTCAAATTCAACAAAAGTATTAATGCTTCTAGCTAGAAGAGCTTTAAACCATTTCTTAATTTCACTATAAAAACTTTGCACAAATAACCTTAACTTTGCATCTTCATCGTCAAATTCCTCCAAACCTATAAAATCATTAAATCAATCAAGATGTTGTTGTGTTGTAACATCCCCTCCCTATCATATGTCACAATACGTTGAGAATAATTTTGAAGTAGATCATGTAGTTGGGCAGGAAGAGTAAGAGGAGCAAATCTAGTATCCATAACTCTTGGAGGTTGATGACATGAAATTGAAGCTTTTGGAGAACTATAAATAGAAGTGGAAGGAATATGTGATACTGGAATATACAAGATTTGGGGAATATGACCTTGTGAAGAGGATGCAGAAACAGAGGCATGTTTACTTTGGGATAAACTTTCAGATTTTATCGCTTTAAGACAAGTTAAAGGATTTGTATCTTTTAAAATTACAATATATTGTAGTTGTTCTCCAAATTTTGCATATAAAGAATTCCAAAAAAATCTTCTTCCTCTTTTAAAGTTGTAATTTTTTTAAAGAAGAACCCTCGACAAAAGATTGAAACCTTGCTTCATAAAAAATCGTTTGACCCAAGTCTAATTCTGATTTAGTTATGAATAATGATTGTTCAAACTATATATCAAAGAAAATATTTTCAATTCTCTCAAGTCCTTCTTTAGGTAGAGAAAAATGCCCTTTTTTAATTAAAAAGTACACGATTTTGAGCTTTCTTTTTCTTTCCGAAGGATATTTTATGGACTTGAAACAAATTCAGAAGGCTAAGGATTTGCATTTCGCCTAGTATGAATTCTTCTGGAAGCCAAGAATTCTATAGTGAAGTCGCCTTTCTTTATTGAAAATTGTAGGGTAGAGTTGCTAGAGCAAAGTAAACAATGAATATTTATGCCTAAATTTTTGTTTGCTCTCTAAAATTAGGTCTAACCACTTTCTATTATCTATGGGGTAAATAAAACCTTCGTTCCCCGCCAACGATGTCAAAATCTTATCACTTAGTAATTTTCTTTGTTGTGAAAGAAAATTCCCAAGGTAACCTCAAACCAATCTTTAGGACTGAAAACTAGCCTTTCCAACTCAGAGGGAGCTCCCTCTATGAGTTTGTTATCCAAAGGTCACTCTAACAATAACTCATGTACTTAAAACAATGGTAAGATATTTTGATAACAAATTCTTCTTCAAATTTTTGGATGGGCAGAGAGAAAAAAACCATTGGGTATGGAGTTGAAAACAAAGGACTCAGCAACTGGTTTGTGAAGAGATCAAGGTTCAAAGGCAAGATGGTTCCAATTCACACAAATAAAAAAAATTAATTAGCTGAAAGATGAATGAAGAATATAGTACATCAAAACAAGGCATATATCATGGATGAATCTTATATTGATTTTAGAAGAAACAATGGAATATCTCAATGCTTATGATATAAGAGCATCTAACCAAGGATAAATTATGTAACATTTACTCCATTCAAATATTTGAACAACAACATTAATGGACAACATAGAAAGGAAAACACATCACTAAGAGACAATTTGAGAATCTAGAACCCATGAATCTTTGATATGAAAACTTTAGGTACTTCTGTATTGAGAATCTTTATTTACTTCAAAATTGCATATACAGAATACTCTTTTATGTGAAAAAATTGAACCCTTCTTACATTGCAGAACTAAAAATATATACAAATGCTTCTCAAGTAGATCTTTAACTAACTATTACAAAAATAGAATAAATGAGATTTATATGCCTAAGGATTTGGAACCATGCCTATTCTTCGTTACTAGTTGTCCTTGGCACGCTTTGATTTACTATAAAAATTGATCTAACCTGACCTCCTCATGAGTTGTTATACTTGATTGGATGAGTCATCAGAATAATAATAATTGCCAAAAATTGCCATCATTAATGTAGTCTATATTTCATTGTACCAAATTTCTCAACTTCTTGCAATTGCCTTTGGGAAGGAATCCCGTATTCAACCATTTCTTTACCTAGGACTTCCAATTCTACACATGATGCATATGATAAAGGAGGCAAATCTAACTTAACCATCTTGAATTGACTAAGAATTTCAAAATCATCTATTAATTTTTCAATAACTATTTCTCCTCTTACCACTTAGTTTAAGTCTTCAAACTTGGAATGGTCCATACGAACTTGGGTTAACAAACTATCATATTTATCCCAAGGGATTAACTTTCCATTCTCACTCCAAAAGTAGGGAAACCCTTTTTGAAAAAGTTGATCAAATTTATTTTTGAAAATTTCTACATTTTGAATCATTTGTTGTCCTTTCCCTTGTACATTCTTTACATGATTATGTTTTCCAATCATCTTTCTGGACCAAATGATAATAATAGTTCTATCCTTTATTCCCAAAGTTTGTAGCTCTATGTTTAGTAATGTATTTAGAAAAATAGTTGCATTTTGAGATGTCTCTATAGGTCTCTTATCTACAGTTTTATTTATGATCTTGCATCTCTGAAGAACTGTGTTTGCTATAGCATTTCTATCATCAATGGATTGTAATAAGGTTTGAACTTTGTAATTTCTCCTGCTAATGAATCCCAGATAAGATGTTTTGCTCCTTGTAGAGGTAATTTACCTTTCAATCTTGCTTTGAGTTTGTTATTATTTTCCTACAACAACTTATTTTCACTTGTCTTCAACCTACAGGACCATTTATTGTTTAAGCTTTTGATTTTCTTATTTCAGCTCTTTAATCTCTACATCCTTTAGATTAACCTGTGACAAGGACTTTGTTAACTCCATTATAGATGGTATATTCTCTTAACTTAAATTTGGAGTCACAACTTTTGATAAAAACTCAACTTTTTCCTTTTCCTAGTCTCTCTTCTTATTCTCCAGTTGCAAAACCTTACCTTTATAATTCATCATTTCTTGATAGATAGAATCATTTTCTTGTTGTAAAGCTGTAAATTTTGGAGCTTGAATATGTTGAGTGCCTGGGATCTTCAACTTCCTCTTAAGTGTTTGAATTGTATTCTCTTTCTCACTAATGAGATTTTTAATTGGATGCATATTATTGGGTTTTGTCACTAAAGCAACAATATCTTATTGTAGATTTTTTTATTTGTGTTTGTCATGCCTTGTATTTTTCTTTCTCCTTTTTCAACTGATTTACTAATTTCTCCACCTTTGATTGGAAGTCTGAAACATTTAAAGTAGACTATAAGAGATCAACATGAATCATATCACTTGCTTGCTTGTGAAAATGAATCTTATTAGGCACATTTATCCAATCCGACCTCATTTTCATATATGACACTCTATCCTCATTTGCACCTGCAACCTTCATAATGTTATTTTCTTGGTATTTAACAATAACTAGTGAAACCTTGACTTTTGATAGTTGTCTAACTTATGGAAGCAAATTTAGCATTTCTTCATAAAAAATTCTTCCTTCCCTATGTAATGTGAGACCAAACAAGTTTTGGACTTGTATTGAGAACTTGATTCAACATTTTGGATATCTGAGTACGAGTATTGTTGAATGTGCATACCAGGTTGCTAGGGTAAAATACTTTCCTTTGGAATTATCAATATCCGTTCTCCTAAGCAAACAATATCCTTCTTTTGATCAAGCTTGATCCTTTTGTTTAAAGATTCATCATAAATATCCATGTTTGTCATTTTTGAAACAATTCTTTTATTTTTATTGGTTGCGATCCAGATGGATATTGGTGGCCACCCACCTATTCCACTGACTCAAAATAATTGTCCATTTTGGCAATTTCTTAGTAATTTTTCTATGGTTTTCTAGGTCCTTAACTTTTGGGGTCGTTTTGAGGCCCTAATTGACGTTTTTTGGTGATTGAGTGGGGGGAATGAATGCCATTGGCGTGCATTTGGCCCCGGTCGGAAGATGTAAATATCATATATATCTTTCCAAGGGGATATTGAGCACCCAAATCAAAGATCGTATGCAAAATTTATGACCCCGGGAAGTTGATTGTTCAACTAACCACATTGGGACCACAAACTCACTCTCGTGCTTATTATAAATAGGCCCTTTTGGCCTCATTTTGTATTCAACTTGGCACGAATGAGCATAGCATCCACATCTATTCTCCGAGATAGATACCACCATTCTAATTGTTTTATTATACAGTTTGTTTTATTTCTGCCATTAATATAATATTTGTTTATTGTATCTCTATTGTTTTATTGTACAGTTTGTTTTATTTCCACCATTAATATAATATGTGTTTATGATTCTACATTTGTTCTTTCATTTCATTCTCACATAAATCTGGATCAGTGGTATCAGAGCTATCTGCTCTTTGATTGTTTCTTGATGCATGTCCTTGATGAGGTCATGGTATAGAGAGTTGGGTATCGAACTAGTTTCAATTGGGGAAGATCACTTTCGTTGCCCCAAATGAACTCCCATGGCAGAATAAAAGAGAGACAGTGGAGTAGGAGATCCTATCAAATCATTTCTCAAGGAAGCACTCGCACGACAGAGGAACGAAATTATGGATACTTTTTCCTAGATCCTTTGATGAATGTCAGCATTGACAGATGCACCTTCAATGAGCATTCATTTCGGAGATGCAAATCCATTCAAGGTACAAGTTTACTTTGATATCTATTTATTTGAAGGCCATATCGATGTTGATGCCCTAGATAAATGGTTGAATTTTCTAGAAGGGTACTTCTTTGTCCATAATTTTTTTGATAGGAAAAAGATCAACTTTGCGCTCCTCAAGGTCATCCCCCATGTCAAAAATTGGTTGGGAACTTATTGTGAGCAAAACTCATCAAACGAGTTTGAAATGTTTGAGGCCAATCCCACTTGGGACTCTTTCATAGATGTCTTCAAGGAACAATATTACCCTGTGGGAAACTATGATGGCTGGTATACAAAATGGACCATTTTGCGTCAAGAGAGGGACCAAACAGTGTTGGAGTACACCAATAACTTTCATACCTTGCACACAAAGTTGGGTATCAAGGACTCTAAGTAGCACCTAGTATTGAAATATCCCAATGGCCTAAATCAATACATATGAACAAAGATGGACTTCCTCGACATCTCTTCATTGGGAGCTGCCTATCGGTATGCTGTCAAAATCAAGGAGAAATTTTGGCAAAAGAACAAGTGAGAAATTGGGCCTGCGAATCAACCGTAGAAGCAAGGCAAGGAAAATATTGGTTTGCAAAACACATGACAGGGAAAGGAAAACTAGTCCTCACCACAAGAAAAGATGGGTAACAGAAAGAAAAAGGACATTGGGAAGTGGTGCGAGTTCCATAAAATCCCATGCACAACAATGATGAATCCCACTCAAAGCAGTCATTAGTGGTCGAGATCAAAGCTTCATAATCAAATTCTGATTTTGATTCAAAACCAAATTGGACTAGGGAAGTGAATCATTGATACAAAACCCAATGTCACCGTTGCTACCACACTAATCCAACCAGAGGAACTTGGAGAGTCAGAGGCAAAGGAGCGCCTCTTCCACTTGTAGATGTGGGTGAAGCAAATCCCCCTACATTTTTTTGTTGACATCGACAACCAAAAGAACCTAATCTCAGTCGAAGTCATCAAGAGATTGGAGCTACCGACAACACCACACCCACAACCATACACCAATGGTTGGCTAAGCCAAGGATGAGACATTTGAGTTAGTAATTGGTGTTGCTTACCATATGGAATCAAGTCATTCAAAGACGAGGTATTATGTGATGCGGCCCCACTTGAAGTCTGTGATGTTATTTTAGGACAACCATATATGTGTAAGCATCATATTATATATGAGTCACGACCCCATAGTGTCATTATCACTTTGGGAGGACAACTCCGTCGGATACCAGAGATAGTTGCACCTGCCACAGTCTCGCAGGGTGGGAAGATAATATCCCACACTCAAAAATTTCCCCTCTTCACAATTGCCTCTGAAGGAGAACATTAGATCATAGAGACATCCACAACCTCTGCACATGGTGTCTCTACTCAGCAAAAACAATAAGAAAACAAAATCATTGTTTCCTCATCTATCCAAGTACCTCTACAATGCAAGACCATGCATTCAAGGTTTTCCTCTAGGAATAAATAATCATATCGATTCAAACCAAGGACAATACAACAACCAAAAATGTTGAAAATTTCCAGTGCATCTCGCAATATCAATTACATCCCTCTAAAGATATAAAAGAAAGGCAACCTCTTCACCTCAACAAATGACGCACCAGGAGCTCAATTCAACACACTGTTCCACATATGATGAGGGATTTGATGAAATGGAGACCATTGCTTCCTAAGGGGGTGGTATTGATATAGATGGATATTGGTGGCCACCCACCTATTCCATTGGCTCAAAATAATTGTCAATTTTGGCAATTTTATGGTCGTTTTCTACTTTTTTTAGGTCTTTAAATTCTGGGGCCATTCTGAGGCCCTAAATTACGTTTTTTGGCGATTCAAGGAGTTGAATGGGTATTAATGGTATGCATTTGGACCCAATCGAAATATGTAAATCTCGAATAGAACTTTCCAACAGGCTATCAAGCACTCAAATCGAAGATCGTACGCAAAAGTTGTGCCCCGAGAATTTGACTGTTAAACTAATCACCTTGGGGTTGCACACTTTATGACGGTTCATCTTCTAGAGTTATGTTTTGGAAATTTAAGGTACTGACCCTCATGCTTATTATAAATAGGCCCCTTTTGCCTCAATTTGTATTCAGCTTGGCACGAATGAGCATAGCAACCACATCTCTTCTCCGAGATAACTACCACCATTCTAGCTGCTTTATTGTACATTATGTTCTATTTTTGCCATTTAATAGAATATGTGTTTATTGTATCTTTTTTTTCCTTGCAATATGTATGTGCTTATGATTCTATATATGTTCTTTCATTTCATTCTCACATAAATCTGGATCAGGCTGAGGTCGTTGGAGTCTGAATCAATGGAGCAAGGGAACTTGTTTGATATGTATTTGACTCTTCTGATATTTGTTGGTCCTAATCTAAGATTTGTGAATTTGCAATGTTATCCAACCCTTCTGTCATTTGATGTTTAAAATATGCTTTCTTGCTTTGTTTCCTCCTTTGTGATATGATTTAATGGGAGTCATATCTCATACTACTTGCTTTTTGAAAACCTAGAGCTTTCAACAACTCCACCACTATAACAAGAGATTATTTCCCTTTGATTGTAAATGGCCCAACCTTAAATGGAAACTTTAAATCATATGACTTTTTGAAATCAAGGAAATGCTCCTTCTTTGAGTGAAGTCTCTGTCTATCAAACTCAAGAGAAAATATTCTAGGAGTTAAGAATGTTGGAAACATATATGGAGTATCAGTGAAGCCATAATATCTAATAATAGTATGATCCCTATATAAAAACCAATCTCTTTCTTTGGCTTCTAGACTAAAAACCATAATGACTCTCTAACGAACTGAGAATTGATTTGACACATGAATTTTGACCAATTGGAAGCGAGAATTAATTTTTTGGCTGTGAATAATTAGATGCGCACAATTTACAAACTCGGGAAAAATGATAGCTTTTCTATTAACTGAAACTGAGAAATGACCTAGAGATACTCAAAACATTAATACCCTGTGACTTTAACACATTTAATTGTTCTTTGGAATTGGAAACACAGTTTACACACAACATAGGGTCAAAAATATCCCCTTCCTTGTCAACTATGTATTCCTCTTTCCCATCCATATTCTTGGAGAGTAAAATAGATTCCATGGCAATAAGGTTTCAAAATGGAGTTTGCTAAGTTATAGAGTTACCCATTGGCATGAAAATGTTGTAGAAGGTGACATGTTGGAGTGGCATGACGCTTTTGTTGCAAAGTCAATAAGCCAACACTTTGAAAATAACAAAGGAAAAGCTTTATTTCTCTCAAATATGATTCAGGTTTGTGGGAATGGCGGTTTCAATCCATATCGCTCTTGGTGCTGGAACCAAACATTTGTGGACACGAGACAAAGCAGTCTCAATTCCAAATCTTCTTGAGGAAATTAAACATCGAGCAAGTAGAACCTCCATAAAGCATAGGAACTGTTGATTTGATCACGATTGAATCCGCCAG
>LPNX010136175.1:575227-681390 GCA_001517045.1 Pseudotsuga menziesii | reverse complement strand
GATGAAAAAATGGATGCAACATTATAAGTAAAATTGGATGCAAAACTAGACGCAATATTGGGCCCAAATTTGGATGCAAATCTAGATGCAACGCTAGATGCCAATATGGACACATAATTTGATGCAAAACATGGTGCAAAATTGGGTACAAGACTCGATGAAACAAAAGGATCAAAATAAGATGCAAAATTGGATGCAAAACTGAGCGTCAAACTGGGTGTAAACAAGGATGTAACAAATGACACAAAAAAAGATGCAATACAAGATGCAAAATTGGATGAAAATAAGGGCGTAACAAAAGATGCAAAAAATTGGGCACAAAAATGGACGCAAAATTGGATGTTAAAAAGGACGAAAAAAAAGATGCAATAGATGGCGTTTTATGAAATTGTACAATAGCGCCAGGTTTAGCACCAGATTATTCACCAAAATTGGGAAAAAATTACACTAAAATCCGGCGCTAAATTCGACGCTAAATCCAGTTTTTGTTGTAGTGATAGATATGCCCATGCTATGGGAAATAGTACCTAGGTCATAATAACTAAAATCCCAAACCCAACTTTCATAAAATCCATATTCATATCATTAAGTTTGTTTTGTAAAAGTTGGTAATCAATATTTATATCGTTAAGTTTGTTTGTAAAGGGGTTTCAAGTGAGGAACTTTGATGATTTTTATTATATTTATTAGTAATATTTATTATGCGATGGTTTTGATTATATTTATGTGATATTTTTATTTTATTTTATTTTAGTAATTGAGAATTTATCTTTTTGCATAGTAAGTTTTGTTGATTTCACGATTTTTTGAGGAATAAGTAGAACTATCACCCTAGTGGCATGAAGTTTTGAAGGGCATACCAACATATGGTATAAAATAATACAACAACTCCATATAGGAAATCAATCCTAGATATTCATGGGATCAACCATAAATCCCTATCGCTAGCTCACAACCTTAGGCCCTATAATGATTCTATGTTTGTTTTGTTAGTAACTATATCTATTATGTGATTATTATAGGTTTATTTGTTAGTAGTTTTTTTTTTATTTTCCAAAAGATTCATAACTCTTATTTTATTATTTTAACTATTATATGGTCATAATAATTAATATCCTAAACCTAATTTGTAATAATCCATATTCATATAGTTAAGTTTGCTAGTAAAGAGGTTTTAGGTGTGGAAATTTGATGATTTTTATTATATTTATTACTAACTAGATTTATTAACTAGATCTATTATGTGATAATTTTGATTTATTTATGTGATATTTTTATTTTATTTTAGTAAGTCTCATTGAAAACAAAGTAAGTTTGGTTGGAAACATAATAGTATGGTGAATTTGGTATAGGCCTAGTCTTAGTTTGGTAGTGAGAATGATGAAATCAACCATAAAGCCTTGTAGCTGGGCCCTAGCCCTAGGTTCCTAGCTCTGCGATGGCGATTAGGGTTTTGCAACTGGAACGTCTGATCCCTTCTGCGGTGTATGCATTGTGATCTCATCACCATGGTTGGTTTCAGCTCTAACTCTTTTACCTGGGATTTCCTGAACCTGTGGTCTCTCCCTTTGTTTTTGCTCCCTCGACCCTCAGTTTTTGGCTCACTCAGGGGTTTTTTGTGTCAGTTTTCTCTTAGGGTGGTGAAGGTCCTAGGTTTTGGCCTTTTCAGGCTGGCACTGTTCTCTCTTTCCTTTCGCGGGGTTTTGAATTTGTTTATTCAGTTGAGGTTTATGTTTGTGCCTTTTCTCCTTGCTTTTGTTTTGGGAACGTGCCACTACAGTTCCTCCTCCTTCGCGGAGGACTAGTATCAACCAGTGACTAAAAAAGTGGGAATTCTTATTTTGTCTTTCGATTGGTTTTCGGTTGCACTGAGCGGGGTTTTCTGGGACGTGACTGTTTTTCTGTTTAGTGGGGGGCGGTGGGTTTTTTTCATCTACGTTGCATGTTATTCTCTGCCACCTTTGGGAAATCCCATGATCTGCGGAGTTTGACCTTGTCCTTTGTTATCCTCCAGGGCTGCTCTCATGATTCCTGTCTCCTGTTTTTGGGTTTCTGTGCTGAGCTTCTTTCCATGCAGAAGTGTTGAACCGCTCTTTTAGGGTTCCAATAATCATCCTTTCTTGTCAGATTATCTGTTTTTTTTGCTCCGCTTCACACGAGTTTTGCACTTCTCCCTCCTTGTTTGGGGTTTCTGGCCTCGTTTTTGTGGGCTGACTCCTGCTTCTTAACCAGGCCTCAACCCTTAGGGTTTGGTTGTTCTAAGCCTGGTTGCTTGGGTCTGTTGACTCTTGGGTGCTGGGTTTCATTGTCAGGGACTTTATTCTTGGCCCCATGTCGGAAAGAAAGGATGGGGGTTATCCCTCTACGACGAATGACCCTCAGTCTGCTATTACGCGCTCTCGGAGGAGAAGGAAAGCTAAAGCTCACAAAATGCTCGAGGGGAAGCTCAGATTTTTTCTAGGGCATGATATATATATGGAACGCATGGAAGCTCTTTGTTCTCAAGCTCTTATAGGAAGACTTGAGTACTATCAGCTGGGGAAAAAGGACTAGATTGCTTGGGAAACTGAACACTAGAAGCCGCTCTTTTCCTATGTGTCTATGATGAGTTTGCTCACGAGGAGCTGGATGGTAATTGTCTTTCTGGAGGATGCTCATGCCATGACTGTTTTAAAATCACTCTGGAGAATTGGTGAGGGTTCTCTAGTTTTAAGCCGTTGGCACACACATTTTGACCCCCTTTGGGAGAGGGTTAAGAAAAGGCACTTATGGGTTTTACTCCCTGCTCTCCCTTTTCCTCTGTGGAGTCACAGCCTATTGGAAGGAATTGCTAACACTATTAGTCGGTTCATTGTGGTGGAGGATGATTTCATGCACTCCTTTGACAAGAGGATGGAAAAAATATTGGTAGAAATGGATATCTATAAGGGTCTCCCGGCAGAAGTTGAGATTCTTTGTCAAGAACATTTGTTCTCACAACACTTAGATTATCTCAACATCCCTTTTTGTTGCAGTCGTTGTAGGGATGTGGGTCATTTGAGAAGGGACTGTCCAGTTCTTCGTCAAGGTGTGGCTACCCCTAGCACTCGTCTCTCACCATCGGCGTGGCGGTCACCACCTTCCTCCGTGGGTGCATTCACACTTTGTCCCTCCTCTTTGACATGGGCTCCTCCATCTAAAGGTATTTACTCTAATTCCTGCTCTTTTTTTAGAGATGCTTCAGATCAGGAACTCCTTCTTTTGGATTCTCTGGAGAAAAATGCCACCCTCCCTACCTCTTTGGTGGGTTCTGGGCCTGCATCTTCCCATGAAGCTTTTTTGTCTGGCTCCCTCTCTGTCTCCCCCACTGATCCACCCCCCCTCCATCTCTTATTCCTCCTTCTTCGAACTCAGCCCCTCTTTATTCCTCTAAGCAGATCTCTATCTTCACTGACTGTGATTTTCCTCCCCTAGTAGGACCTAGTATCCCTGACAACACTTCCCCTCCTTGCAGTCCTGTAACTTCTCCTTCTTTTGTCGATCCCTCCCTATAAAAATCACTGGAAATTTTCTCTGCAAAAACTCCTCTCTCACCCTCTATCCTGCCATTATATTCCACATGGTTTGAAATTTTACTATCAGGAAAAAGAAAAAAGCATCCCTCCAGGTATCATACATGACCTCCGGTGCCCTTTCATACACCCCATTGTCCACAAGGCTTAAATTTGCAGCGAGGCATCAGCTGGTTTCTTCCCCTTAGGTCCTTAGAGCTCAGTCACCTACTTTCAGTGGTTCTTGATGAAAATTATTACCCTAAATGTTCGGGGCTTGGGGGGCTCAGCTAAACAAAAGATCCTCCATTGTCTTTTTGCTTCTGTCTCGCCTGACATCATCCTCTTACAAGAAACCATGAACAGTACTTACCCTGCTCTGTTATCTTTTTCTAAACTCTGTCCTGGATGGGAATTTTGCTCTATCATCTCTAAAGGTCTCTCGGGAGGTATACTTTTGGGCTGGAATCCCCTTAGAGTTTGGTGCAAATCCTATCAAACCTTGGCAGGCATTCTTCTTAAAGCTCGTTTCAGGGGCTCACTTTTCTCTCTTTCCATCTTAAACTATTATGGCCCCTATCTACATCGTGATGCTTTTTGGACTGTGACTTCTAGGGATGTCCTTCTCTTCCTTCCAAACCTGATTCTTGCAGGGGATTTAAATCTTACTCTGAATGCATCTGAAATATGGGATAATAAGGCTCATATCGACCCTCTTAGACCCTTTTTCACCCAACTTTTTTCTGATTTCAATTTAATGGACGTTACCCCACTTTGTGTTGGGCCCACCTGGTGAAATGGAAGGTCTGGGGAATAGGGCATCTACAAAAGACTCGATATATTCTTTATATCCTTAAACTTAATCGACCTTCTCCCCAGGCATAAGGTCTGGTCTTCTCCTTCTTTGGTCTCAGACCATTACCCTGTACTCTTGGAATGGATGGAAGATTCTGTCTCTTCTTCTTTCCCTTTTAAGTTCAATCATTCTAGGTTGTCCGATGATGACTTTGTCAAGATGGAAAGACCTGAATGGCCCTATTTGCCCCATGGTGATCCTGCTCGTGAGATGGACGGTCTCTCAAAGAAGCTCCGCTTATTGAAAAGGAAGGTCAAATGTTGGATGCATGAAAAGACCTTGGCAATGAAAGAAAAGATCATTCTTATTAAAGAAGAAATCAAGACACTTTTCAGATCCTCGGTATCGAGATTACTCATCTCCCATGAAAATAACAGGCTCTTGGCTTTGAGAGCGGAGATGAAACATTTACTGGATCACGAACTTCGATCTGCCATGTTACAAAGTAGAATGACATGGGCATCTCTGGGCGATGCCAATACTAAATACTTCCATTTGGTAGCATCTACTCGAAAGAATCACAACGCCATTTGGGGCCTACAAGATGGAGGAATTATGATAGAATATGACCTTGAACTTAAGGCACTGGAGGTAAGGTTTTTCTCAAAGATTTTCAAACATGATCATCAGACAAACATAAAGGCCCAGCTAAAGGTTATTCATTTATTCCCCTCCTTTCTTCAACTAGAGGACTCGGAGAGCTTCACTTGCCATATTTCTCTGGAGGAAGTAGAAATGGCTTTAAAATCATTCAAGAAGGATAAATCTCCTGGTCCAGATGGCTGGGAAGTGGAAATTCTTTTGGCCTTTTTTGACCTTCTAGGGAGTGAAATTTCAAATGTTGTTGATTCTTCCAAATTGGAAGGTAGAGCTTTACCCTCGTTAAAATCTACCTTCATTGCTCTCATCCCTAAGAAAGAGAATCCCCTTACCTTTACAGAATTCAGACCTATCTCCCTTTGCAATCTTGTCTACAAATTGATCTCCAAAGTTGCTACTTTGCACCTAAAGCCTTATCTGGACAAGTTTATCTCTCCCCAACAATTTGGGTTCTTTAAAAATTGACAAATTACAAAGCCTATAGCCATTACTCAAGAGGTTCTGCATACTGTCAAGACCAATAACAGGTGTGCCATAATCCTCAAGTTGGATCTATCTAAAGCTTTTTATAGGGTGAATTGGTCCTATCTCTGACTCATCCTTTTACAAATTGGAGTACCCCTGGTGGGTGTAAACTAGATTATGGGTTGTTTATCATCTGTAAATTTTGCTTTGCTCGTTAATGGCTCACCTTCTAGCTTTTTCCCTGCCTCAAGAGGCATTAGGCAGGGTTTCCTTTTGTCTCCCATGTTGTTTATCCTTGTTATAGAGGGGCTCAGTCTCTTAATAAAGGATTCCTGGAACGATGGAAAGATCATGGGCATCAGCATCTCTTCCCAGCTCTCTCTCACCCACTTACTTTTTGTTGATGATGTGATTCTTTTTGGTTCGGGAACTTTTGAGGAATGGGTCGCCTTCAAAGTCATTTTGGATACTTTTTGTGCAACTTCAAGAATGTATATTAACCTAGACAAATCATGTTTTTTGTTCAACAATGTGGAAGAGGGGATATTGAACAGTATCTCTCACACTCTTTCCTTAAATTTTGAGCACATTTCCCTGGGTTTTAAATATCTTGGTTATTTTATAAATCCCCTTGGATACTTGATAAAGGATTGACATTGGCTAATAAAAATTTTTGAAAAGAGAATCCAGCACTAGACCCTACGACTTCTATCCCTAGGGGGAAGACTCGTCCTAATCAAAACAGCCCTTACTAGTCTGCCTGTATATTGGATGGCTCTGGTTCCCATTCCTAAGTCAATCCTCGATAAGCTCATAATTTTGATCTTTTCTTTCTTATGGGACTCCACTTCTGATAACAAGAAGGATCATTTAGTATATTGGCTGTCTCTTTCAAAACCTACTTCTCTTGGTGGCTGGGGCATTAAACATTTGGGTGGTTTAGCTTTTCCTTACGATTAAAGAGTCTCTAGTTTGCCCTTAACGAGAATGGGATTTGGTTCAGTGTACTGTCTGTGAAATACCTCAAAAAGCACTCTGTGATGTCTTGGATTCGCAAAAAAGCATTTGTTGTAAGTGGTGTTTCAGTGATTTAGAAAGGTTTTATACATACCTTGTCCTGGTTTGGCAGTGGACTCTCTTGGCAAGTAGGAAATGGTGAAGACGTTCGTGTAGGCTCGAATCTGATCGTGGGTAGTAACTCCCTATATATCCTCCCTCAAGATCTTCATGATTATCTGGAGGACAACAACATCTTAACTTTGGCTCAAGCACGAAATTGCTACTCGGGAGTAAGAAGATATTGGCTCACTGAGGAGGATATGGATATGGGAGGGGAATGGAGACTCTTGTGGAATAGTTTTATTTATGGGCTTGAGTTTGGCAGAATCAAACTCTCTAATCAGAAAGACTCATTATTATGGACATATAATAGGCATGCCGGGGATATTGCTGCTGCTCTGGGGTATGATCTCATTGTGCACCATTTCCAAGAGCCCTCCTCTGATCTGTCCAAGGTGCTAGACCGTCTTTGGTCATTCAACATTCCTGCAAAGATTAGATGCTTTATATGGTTAGTGGTTATGAATCATGTGTTAACCTGGGACAATATACAAAGACGCGGTAGGCAAGGCCCTGGTTTATGTATTCTCTGCAGGAGGAATGAAGACATTGTTCAAAATTTGTTCATTGACTGTATTTTTTCAAAAAGAGTCTACTCAGCTTTTTGAGAGCAACATGGCTTACCTCCTTTAAGCAATTGTTCAGTTAGATCCTTTCTTGAACACTGGTACAAGAGCTTATCTACTTTCTTGTTGAATTTTTAATGGTTATATCATATCTTAAAACATTTAGCATCATAACAGCATAACCATAAGCCAAAAGATCATTGAAAGATAGACAAGCACAACCATACAAAAAGAACACAAAGATTTATCCTGGGAAAACCCTAAAGGGAACAACCCAGCAAAATCTTCCTCAATATAGATGCCCCAAAAGGATAAAAGGTAAAACCCAAAAGACTGGTCCCCTTATTCTCCAGCCACAGCTCTTTCTCTCTCTCTCTCATGTGCTACACAAGTGAGTGTGTGTGTTCCAAATGAGGAGCGCCACACCTCTATTTATATTTGTTTGTTCACTTTAATAATTAATTCAGACATGTAGGCTTGAGTAACCACATTAGGGTGTTATTGACCCACCTTTACAATTTGAGGGGACTACCTCATGACTCTTATTAGTTCTTCCTATTAGAAGCATCAGAGTATAAAGAAATACAATTGGTTCTCCCGGTAGGACCATCGGGGACCACAAAAGATACATATAGAATATTCTTCGAAGTTGCAATATTTCAACACTCCCCCTTAACGAGAAGGGTATTCTACAACAACATCAACAACAACAATAGTAGGATATAGAGAGAGGACATAATCAAAATCATCAGGGTAACACATCTATAAATCATTGGAAGCTTTTCAACATCAACACTTTGACCGACAACATCATCATCAGTACTTTAGTCTTCATCTTTAATCTTCAGTAGTAACAACACTCTGATTGCTCGATTGATAACATCATCATCAACACTTCGACCTTTCGATCAGCAACATCAACATCAACACTTTGACCTTTCTATCAGCAACATCAACATCAACACTTTGACCTTTCGATCAGCAACATCAACATCAGTACTTTGACCTTTCGATCAGCACTTTGACCTTTCGATCAACAACATCAACATCAACACTTTGACCTTTCGAACAACACTTTGACCTTTCGATCAACAACATCAACATCAGCACTTTGACCTTTTGATCAGCAACATCATCATCATCACACTTTGATATTTTGATCAGAAATATCATCATCGTCACACTCTGATCTTTCAATCGAAAACATCATCATCACACTCTAATATTTCGATCAGGAACATCATCATCATCAGCAACAACCTGCAATCCACAGTACAAAGACAAAGAAGTATTTAGATCATTTTTGGACTTAAATTCCAGGGATGATACAATCCCACCACATTCTCGACAACCGAAGTCACCGGATTGATTACGGGATAATCAGTCCCCATCACTTTAGGACTAAGTCCAAGGATGATGCAATCCTACCACGTTCTCAAGTACCTAAGTCACCAGATCCGTTCTGAACCGAAGTTCAAGGATGATACAATCCTACCACGTTCTCGAGTATCGAAGCCACCGGATCTGTTCTGAACCGAAGTTCAAGGATGATACAATCCTACCACATTCTCAAGTGCCGAAGTCACTGGATCCATTTTGAACCGAAGTTCAAGGATGATACAATCCTACCACATTCTCGAGTACCGAAGTCACCGGATCTGTTCACCGAAGCTCAAGGATGATACAATCCTGCCACATTCTCGAGGACCGAAGTCACCGGATCCGTTCTGAACCGAAGTTCAGGGATGATACAATCCTACCACATTTTCGAGGACCAAAGTCACTGGATCCATTATGGACATATGTCCCGAGATGATACAATCCCTCTTCATTCTCGAGGACCGAGGTCACCGGATCACTTTAGGGAAAGTGCCCAAGGATGATACAATCCGACTGCAACACTACTACTCCCCCTTTCGAGGAAGGTCTTTTCAAACAACACCAAGCTTGTCTCGAAAGTGTTCGAACTTTACTCGAGACAGAGGCTTCGTCAACACATCATCATCTAAACCATCATCATCTACATCTTCAATGTGTGAATATTGAACTATCACCATCTATATCTCCATTATGTGAATACTGAAAGCATGGTTATCTATATCTTCAGTATAGAAATACTGAAAGCATCATGATTTCTATATTCAGTATAGAAATACTGAATCACCATCATCTGCATCTACAATATGTAAATACTAAAACATCATCTATATCTTCGGTATGGGAATACTAAAACATCATCATCTGCATATACAGTATGTAAGTAATGAAACATCATCTATATCTTCAGTATGGGAATACTAAAACATCATCATCTACATCTTATCTCGTATGTAGAAATACCGGATTTCTATGTGTTATGACGGAACATAGGGTTCTCTATCATCACAACTATGGTTATCACATAGAATCATTGTAGTATCCATCTTCAGGTCACCGAGACCTGATATCAGCTTCCGAAGCCATATGGCTTCACAACTTATCAGAGCAATCTACTATGTATTCTGTTTCATCCATGCTACTTGATTGTTTCCTACTAAACCATGAACTCATAGCAGACCCCAAACAAAAGCATCCACCTGATGTGCTTTTCCTGTCTGAGATACTTCCAGCCCAATCTACATCTGTATAGCCATACATTCTGTAATCATGGTTTCCATCATAGTATAAATCAAATTCTATAGTCCCTTTCTGATATCTCATCACATGCTTTGCATCTATCAGTTGAACACGTCTAGGTTGAACTAGATATTGACTCAAGGTGTTCATAGCAAAACAAATGTATGGCATAGTATTTGTTAGATACATCAACAACCCAATAATATGTCTGTATTGAGTCACATCCACTAACTCTGATGAGTCATCAACTAACAACTTCAGGTTGGAATCCATGGGTGTGGCCATGGCTTTGCTTTCCAACATATCGAATCTTTTCAATATCTCTACTGCATACTTTCCCTGGTTGAGAAAGATTCCTTCTGAACTTTTCCATACTTCCAGACCTAGGAAATAATGCATTAACCCAAGGTCTTTCATCTAAAATTCTCCAGCGAGCTTCTTCTTGCATTCTGCAATCTGTTTCTCATTCTCTGTCAGGAATAGATTATTCACATACAGTAATAGTATGACATGTTCATCTTCTATAACCTTGAAGTAAAGGTTAGGATTGAATTTCGTCGGGAAACTATCTATCCTTCCATACCAATAAGGAAGGCTTGTCTTTACTTCATCATGGAAGCAAATACCATGATAGTACTGAAGGAAGTGTACCTTGTTTCCTGGAGTAAGTGTCTCTGCAGAATTAATTCCCTCTTTCTTATAGAAACCTCTAGCCATAAATCTTGCTTTATACTTCTCGATACTTCTGTCAGCTGCATGCTTTATCTTATAGATCCATTTGGAGGATACTATACTCTTTCCTTCTGGTTTGGGAACTATGTCCCATACATCATTCTAGTATTCTTTCATCATAGCATATTCCATGAGTTCGTCTTGTGAGGTCATCAACATATCCTAGTCTTCTGTATTCAACCTTGAAGGTTGGAACCCACTTTACTCTTGGTAAAGTCTCAATCCATCAGGAAGTTTTCCATCATGTCGTACCTTGTCGAACTCAGATATCTTCTATAGTCACTCTTCTTGAAGTGGAGTATCATCTTCCCTCTTCATTCTGTACAGGTGGTTTTATGCTTGATATATACTTCTAGTAGGTCTGGTCAATAGAGTATGTCATGTCATAGTCTATTCTTTCTAAGGCAAATCACGAAACTTGCTTTGTACACTTGTTCTTGTAGATCCATATGGAAGATACTCTTTGATCATAGCTTCTTTCATAGCTGGAAAGGTTAGCATCAATGATGTCACCTAACTATGTTACACAACTAGAGTGTGTCCGATGCCTCTTAATTTGGTTTGGAAGTCTCACCATTCTTTTCTTCATCTTGAGTTATATCTCGTACCCATGGTGTTCTTCATCCTTCGAGGTAGATCTACTGCTCTCTGAAGCTCTTTCTTCTGTCATGGTGTCTCTGACCCTGGGAGCTTCAGATTCATGTTTATTGGAGTGAATCTTGAATTGTCATCACTTGTTCTTCGGAACAAGTCTCATCCTTATTTTCTTGTAGGAGGTTCTACAGGACCTTTCCTACAATTTAGATGCACAAGTTGCATGGTTAGAACTATTTCATAAAACATATGCATAATGACAAATTCTTATGCATTATGCAACTGTTTAGCCAATACAACATTCATCCATATCTCACAGAAACTTTCTAGATGCCTTCCATCTCTACCATGACATCATTAAGATTGTACTAATCCAATATGTCAGCAAAGAGGTTTCATTCTAGATAAGTAGCAATGGAGATTTGTATAGTACCATGAGCTACTTACCCATCACATGCATATTAGTAGTATACTGTCATTAATGCAAACAATCTATCATGCATAACACATCAACTAAATATAATCAAATGCATAACAAAACAATATTATTAAATGACAATTGAATACTTATCTTTTATTCGTTTCATGGGTAGACTCCTTCTTGATCCTTCTACTTCATCATCTTCTTCATTCATGACATCATCATTTCTCATCCAAATAATAAGATGGATAAGGGGTTCTTCAAGAATTGAGTTCTTCATATTCCTCATCGCTTGAGGTATCTTCTTTGGATGGTGAGAGCTTGATCTTCAGTTGCTCCCATCTTCTCTTCTCTTATTATGAGTTGAGATTCTTCTTCTTCCCAAAGTCTATTGAAAGTAATCACTTCCTTCTGGCACACATTCCTTGAATGAATGAATCTCATTATCCTAGGAGACCATTCAAGGTGGCTATCACCACTTCTGCATTCTCCACTTCTTCTTCTACCGCTTCAAGTTTTTCTGCATTCTGTATCTTCACATTCTTCAACTATTTTCTCAAAGCCATCTCCTGATTTATGTTCTTATCTTCGAATATCTTGATCAAGGAATCAAACATCTTCGGTGTCTTTAGGGAAGACACTTGTGGTACAAGTTGATCCGTGATTGAATCAACAATGATCTTCTTGGCCTTGATCAAGTTCTTCTTGTGTAAGGCTTTGAGCCTCATCTCCCTCTAGAACTAGAACCTCTCTACTTATGTAGGTGTCCAATTCATTTATTTAGAGAGATCATATACTTCCAGGGTTTGAAGTTGTCAACTTAACCAATCTTGTCATCAAGCCAATGTGATAGATCACTTTGAAATAAGAACCTCAAATGAAAATAGCAAAATATTAGATCTTACCGATTTGAGGTGTCCGTCCTGGTTCCGGAGCTAGCTGATCTAGGGTTTGTCAGAGAAACCCTAATTTTAAGAACTTGGAATGTTTTAGATATGATTAGATAGAAAGATATATCTATTCAAGGTGAGTTGTCCAATGTACTCCTTTTTTGAAAACAGTGGATGGAAGCTCCCGGAACAGGAATCCCTAGTTTACCAATTTCTTTTGCATAAATTCTTGATATTGTTTCTGCAATATATCCGAAATTACTACTCCTCTATATCTAAAAATTTGTGTTGAGGTAGCCTCACCTATCTCTGTTCCAACACCATAGGGTTCATCAGAATTTGTTTCACCAATTGGGACTTATGATCATTTTCCCAAGGTGACCTGTTACAGGACTGTTCAGAACAACAAAGTTGTACGGACTGACACGTGTCACATTTTCATATTATGGGTCTAAACCTTGGACCACCGAAATTAAATTCCATGCCATTTCTGGAACATCTTCAGAAATTTCATTTGGACCTTTGTAGCCCAAGATATAGAAATTCTCCCCAGGTGTCATGTTTAGGGATGAATCTTGGAAGAGGCTAGAACCCTAACTTGGAGGGATCATATCTCCCAGAATATAACAAATCTAAGGCTTAATTTTGGACACAGTGTACATCAGAATTTTATATTCAAGCTCTACACTTTTCAGTGCATGATCCTTTTCCAATACCGAGATATATCGAATGTACCAAAACTTGTCAGTTTTAGTATTTAGGGTTTTTCCAGCTCGGGGTCAAACTAGGGTTTGACTTTCCTAGAGTTTCACCCAACCAAAAATATTGAACCAGTTCTCTGAAATTCAATTTTGATGAGGAGAGAAATCCTATGCCAGGCTCACTCAAAAATTCCTCTTCTGTAGAAATCCCTAATTGCCCGCATCGAAAACTGAAAATGCTCGGAATCGAATTTCTCTTCGACAGAAAGATGTGCCCTTCAATGGAGAGTCAGCCTAGCATACTTTTGTTGATGGATTGTGGAGAGAGACCCAAAAAGTAAGAAGCCCTAGCTTTTGTAGCTGCACAATGTCTTCTTTCAGGGTGGCTTTGATTCCATGTCGAATTTTTAATGTTTATATCAGATCTTAAAACATTTAGCATCATAACAGCATAACCATAAGCCAAAAGATTACTGAAAGATAGGCAATTACAACCATACAAAAATAACACAAATATTTATCCTGGGAAAAACCTAAAGGGAAAAACCCAGCAAAAGCTTCCTCAATATAGATGCCGCAAAAGGATAAAAGGTAAAACCCAAAAGACTGTTCCTCCTTCTTCTCCAGCCACAGCTATCAGCTATCTGCCCCTTTTCTTTTTCTGGAGTATTTGGAAATTGAGGAACTGTTGTATATCCCAAAATAAACAGTTATCTGTTTTTCATACCATTCAACATATTGAAGCGCTCTTACATCTTTTCCCTGTTCCAAAAGAAAGAAAAAGATCAGATGTATTGGCTCTAGCCCCCAACTTATTTTTCCTTATGGCTTCTTTGATGGGGCAGCTGCTGGGAACCTTGGGGGAACGGGCTTTGTCCTACACTTGAGTGACTCTCATACTATTGCCTTCTCTCTTGGCTGTGGAAGAAGCACAAATACCAGAGCTGGACTCCTGGCACTATGGGCTCTTCTAGCAGTGTCAAAGCATTTGGGGATCCCTCTTCTCACTATCTACGATGACTCCCTAGTCATTATAAATTGGGAAAACATGACAGCTTCTTTGGACTCTCCTATCTTGAGACATTGGTGTGAGGACATAAGGTCCCTTATGCTAAAATTCTCTCCTTTGACTCTCACACATATTTATCGTGAGCATAATCAGCAGGCTGACAGTTTTTCAAAGAAGGCTCTAGTGCTAGATCCAGGTTGTGGGAACTTCTCTGAATTTTTGGATGGAATGATCATTGATCATGGGAACTTTTAGATTTATTAAGCTTAGTGTCGGGACTCAGTCCCTTTATTTTTTGGCACGGATTCTACTTTTATTTGATGGACTGGATCTGAGCTGACATTGAAGATACTTTCAGCCTTCTTGTTATGCTCAGAATTAGTAAGCTTCGTAGTCAAACTTTCTGTCTCAGAGTCCAGCTCAATTATGAGTTGTTTTTGGGTTTTTTATGAGAGTATACCTCATGTGGGCTCTATGTTTTTTCTCTTGTTCACAACAGCATGGTCCATTTTTTAGGATCCTATAGTGCTTAGAGGGATTCCCAAATGTTGCGTCACACACTAGATTGAAAGCCTGTACGAGATGCTTGTATATGATGTCCCTTGATTCTCATTTGAATAACAAGGTCTGGTATTTTTTCTTCTGAAAAAAAAAACCTGAAGAGAGCTCTCTATTTCAAATGAAAAATCTCATATATGGGCTCATCAATGGGGATTCTCGTAGTACATTTCGTTATTGGTAAACAACTTTAATTAATATAGTTGTATCATCTTATTTAAAATCTTTTAGACTACTTGAAAAGCTTGATGCATGTTATGGCTCTACAAAACCTATTTAACCAACTCTATATTCAAAGCAAGATCAAAGCCAATGGTTCATAAGTGTTTTCGATGGGTATAGAAGTCAACTTGTCAAGCTAATTGAAACTTCTTATAACCTATGGCTTGAATCAACTTGTTTTTGATGGGTATAGAAGTCATGTAATAATATCGAACAATATAAAGGATAATTAATGATATAGGGACTTCAATGTTGATTCTTCTCAAGATTATAGGGATTTTATGTGTCTTAAGAAATATGTGTTGTGCTTGACTTCCATAGTCAAACCTATTTGTTTGGACATCCAAGAGTTTAAGCAGTTTTCTGTGAGAATGGGATTATGCTTGCTTTTTATCATGGCACATAAGCATGATATGCCCTTCAATTCATTTCATACACATATAGATTATCATCCATGACCTCCCAAGTGCTTCCTAGTCCAATTTAAACTTCTCTTTATTGAGAATATAGTTTTCATTGATGTCAAAGGTGTTTACGAATGACAAAGGAATAACCAGTAGATATGGTAGAAGAATGAGTTCAGAAATGAAAAAGGAAAATGTATAGTGGGAAAATGTATAGTGTGGAGTGGAGAGTGCAGAGACTGTGTTATAGGAGATTGAAATTGTATGTGCGTAGAGCACTGCGGAAAGGAATTAATCATTCCATTGATCAATTCAATCATAGTGTTAAAGATCTGCATCTCGGACAGATCAACGGTTAAAAAGGGATTTCACAAGTTAGAGTTGCAAATGAGTTAAATTGATAATCCTCATTCATATGCTTTAGGATTGTGTGGTGGATATCTGAAGGGGCTCCAGATAAACGACCCAAATGATTTCACTTGTTCAACCAGCAGGAGAGTTAATAGCAGAGGCTCGACACGAAATTCAACGGTTCGGATTTAATCCATGAGGAAATCTACGGTGGTGAATGATTTCCACAAAGAAAAGTGACAATCCAAAATCCACATTAGATCGTAGATCGATGGCTATCAGTGAACCCGCAAAGAAATCAACGTCTCAAAAGGAAAGTGGAAGATGAGAAATCAAGGTCTAGAATAATATGGGTTTCTGCAACCCAAAGTTCGGAAGGCGAAAAGTGGGATGGCAAAGATGTTAAATCAAATTCTAAGATAATATGGGTTTCCGTAACCTGAAGTCCTCCAATGGAATGCAGAAGGTGGAAAGTGGAATGGGAGAATTGCAAAAAGGATTTAAGAAATATCATAGTTCCGTAACCCAAAGTCCGCCAGCAGAATGCAGAAGGAGGAGAATCACAAAAAGACTTTGGGAAATGTCAGAGTTCCACTAACCAAAATATCGAAGATCGACAGTCCAGAAAAAATTTGCATAAGATTGACGATGCGGAAGAAAATTGGTGCAAAAATCTGAAATCATGAAATGACATGTTGAAAAGTTCACAAACCCGCAATCTACAATCTGGAAGATCGATGATCAGGATAGTACTCCAATGAGATTGATGGTGCAGAAATATTGATTCAGAAAGTGGAAATCATGGAATGATATTTGGAAAAAGTCACATATTCAATATCTAATTTCTGCCTCAGATCGGCGGTCACGAAAAGCTTGAAGGAGATCAACGGTGCGAAATAGTTGAGGTGAAAAGCTTAGTGTAGAAAGACATTTTGAGAAATTTCACAGTTTGACAATCCCCATACCGCATCCTATCTTAGATCTACGATCAGGAAGAATCCCGATATAAAATCAACGGCTCAGGATGGTTGCGAAAATGGAGAATGCAGAAGATCACGACTGGAAGATTCATGAAGAGGCACAATCAATGAAATGGCACAATGGTGAAGAGATGCGTCTAGAGGAAGTGAGAAGGTATTTATTGAAAAAATGATTGAAGGAAATAACTCGTCTTTGTGATTGCAAATGATAGAGTCCAAGAAGTGAATAGCAGAATGCTAAAAACCAATCCCATGTGGCAGGGTGGCGCTAGTCCAGGCTATAAGCTTGCAAAGTGTGTTGTAGTATCATTGTCTATTGTAGCAGACAAAAAACTAGGGTGTTGTAGCATCCTTATCTGTTGTAGCAGGAAGAAACACAAGGTGTTGGAGCATCCTTGTCTGTTGTAGTAGACAAAAACCTAGGGCGTTGTTGCATCCTTTCTGTAGCAACAGATAAAGCAATTTTTTAGATTCATCTTTTAATGAATTTGAATTGGTGGTTTGTTCTTTGAATTTTCCATGATAAAATTTGTGTCTTAACCTGTTTGATTCATTTTGTGTTTTTATTTTAAAAATAAAAAGACAATACTGATTCACCCCCCCCGTCAGTATTGTGGGATAATCCAACAATTGGTATCAGAGCAGGTTCCTTCACCATAGTTTAACCACTGGAAGGTAGATCCTATTTAAAACCACTATGGATCAACAAGAAGGTTTAGCCACCAACATACCTCCATTATTCATAGGAGAAAATTATGCATACTGGAGTGTGAGAATGAAGTGTCATATGATGTCCCTTGGATGAAAGGTTTGGGAAGCAACTGAAAATGAATATAAAATAGATGGCCAAGTACCCACAGACAGTGTGGAACTATGCCAATATGAAGGTAATGCCAAATCCCTAAATGCAATCCCGAGTGCGTTGACAAACTCTATATTTACAAAAGTTATGCGATGCAAGACTGCCAAACAATCCTGGGATAAGTCAAATATTATCTAAGAAGGGGCATCTAAAGTCAAAGAATCCGAGCTTCAGACATATAAAGGGTGGTTTGAGAGCCTTAAAATGAAAGAAGAATAAAATATTTGGGAATACCTTTTTAGAGTAGATGAGGTTGTCAATGCTATTAGAGGTCTTGGATGAAAATTAAAAGAGAGAGAAGTTGTGAGCAAGCTACTAAGAATGTTGCCAATGAAATATGACTCAAAAGTATCCACCCTAGAAGAACAAGATTATCTTGACCAGGTGGCCGCAGATGAACTACATGGAATCCTCACTGCATATGAGATGAGAACGGGGCTAAATGAATCCTCAAGAAAAGAAGCATCATTTAAAGCCTCATCCAAAAATCAATCAAAGAACCTAGACGATGAGGAAGCTCTTTTTATTAAACAACTTGAGAAGGGTACTGGAAAATATAAAGGAAAGTTACCCCTAAAATGTTTTAACTGTGGAAGAATTGGACATTTTGCTTCAAAATGTACTTACCCTAAACAAGATGATAATGATGAGAGAGAAACCTCAAAATTCAAAAAGGGTAAAGCAGGAAACAAGAAGAAGTCCTATGAGAAAAAGAAAATTTTCTACGCCATGGAAGATAGTGAAGATGAGATACAAGTGAAGATGAGGAAAATGAAATTATATTCATGGGTCTAGATACTCAAACTTCAAATGGCGACTCGGATGTGGAAGAAGTAGACTTAAGAGTTGAACTTGTTGGTGCTCTTGAATAACTTGAGAAATGCAGAAAAAAAGAACAAACAATCAAGTCATATCATTAGTGAGTTGGAATCTCAACTTCTAGATGCCAAAAGGATTGAGGAGGACCTAAACCTGCAACTCAAAAGAAGAATGCAAGAATTTAAGATACTTGAAGAAGAGATCATACAATTCAAGAAAAAGCTTGATGAAGGATTTATCAAATCAAAGTTTGAGAATAGCTCAAGGATTCTAGATGACATCCTGAATAGCCAAAGAGCATTAAGTGATAGATCTGGATTGGGTTTTAACAAAGAAAAGAAACCAGAATGTTTCTCTTTCACTAATCAAGAGGGAAACAAGAAAATTTATGCTGAAGCACTAAAGAGTCTAAAGGAAGAGGGGAAGAAAACTGCCCCAAACTCTCAAGATAAAAATGGAAATAATATGGTGCCTAAGAGACCAAATAGTTATCTGTAGATCCTTTTAGGTCACTGCTACTCTTGTAATAACTTCAGTCATAAAGCCTTAAATTGCAGAGCTTATGGGAAGGTTCGTGAAAACAAGAAGAATTCATCAAGCAATAAACCAAAAGGAAATCACAACCCTTTTACACTTCTTCAAAAATATGACATAGAGTGTTACAAATGTAATAACCATGTACATATGGCAAGATATTGTAAACTAATGACTCCTACAAGGAAGATTGTTGCAATTAAGTATCAAGACACAAAACAAAAGAAGTATTGGAGGAAAAAGGAAGAAAAGGAAAGTTCCATGGTTGCTCCATGTGCAACAGAAAATCAAGACCCTATGGCACTTGGACAGTGGGTGTTCAAAATATATGACCGGTGACCCAAACAAATTCATAACACTAAAAGATAATAAGGGTAAAGTCACTTTTGGAGACAATGCATCTTCCAAGATAATTGGAAAAGGAATAGTTGTTGTCAATAACAAGATCAAAGCAAAAAGTGTATTACTAGTAGAAAACCTCAAGCCTAATCTCCTTAGTGTAAGCCAAACATGTGATCAAGGGCACATCTGTATTTTTTATTCAGAGAAATGTGAAATCAGGAAAAAGGACTCGAGAAGAGTTGTTGGCATTTCTATAAGAAATTTAAACAATGTATACATCCTAGAAAATGAAAATCAATGATACTTAAGTATGGTTGATGAAATTTGGTTATGGCACAGAAGGTTGGGACACTTAAACTTTGACAATCTTGTCAAAATAAGTAAGAATGAAGTTGTAAGAGATTTACCTAAAATTGTAAAACCTCTAAACTCAATTTGTAAACATCTTCAACATGGGAAGCAAAGTAGAGCCAATTTTAAAACAAAAGAACATATGACTTCACATCCTCTGAAATAGTGCACACGGATCTTTGTGGACTAACAAGAACCAAAATCCTGCAAGGAGAATAATATTTCATGTTGCTCATTGATGATTACACAAGGATGACTTGGGTGACGTTTCTCAAGGAAATATCATAAGATTTTGATAAATTCAAAATATTCAAGGCAATGGTTGAAAATGAGACATATATGAAAATCAAGTGTCTTAGATCCGACAATGGGGAAGGGTTTACTTCAAATGAGTTTTGTGACACACATGGAATTAAGAGACAATTTTCAGCTGCGAAGAGTCCTCAATAGAATGATGTTGTTGAAAGAAAAAATAGAACAGTCCAAGAAACTACTAGAACAATAATTAATGAAGCAAAGTTGTCAGATGCATATTGGAAAGAAGTTGTATACACAACTGTCTATATACTTAATGGAGGACAAATTAGAGTGAATAAGGACAAGACCCCTTATGAACTATGGTATGGAAGACTAGCCTCAGTCAAATATTTCAAAGTATTTGGCATTAATTGTTACATTAAAAGGAACGAGGATGACCTTGGCAAGTTTGACTCTAGGACTAATGAAGGAATATTTATAGGATATTCATCCACCGAAAAGGCATATAGATGTTACAATAAAAGGTTACACAAAATTGTAGAAAGTGCAGATGTGAGAGTAGATGATATAAAACTAAGAAGAGAAAGAAGACATGATAGTGTTGAAAATACAAATGATGAAGAAAAGGAAGACTTGCAAGAGGACGAAAGTACTCATGATGAAGAAGAAGGAATAGAAAAATAAGACACATAGGAAAGTGAAGAATACTCCCCAAGACCGGATACAAAAACTCCATCTAGAACGATACAAAAGAATCATCCAGAGACACAAATTATAGGTAATAAAAAAGTTTTAGTTAGTACAAGAAGACAACTTTCATTTAATGAACAAGCCCTACTCTCAATAGTGGAACCTAAAAATTTTACATAAGCCAACAAAAGTAATGAATGGGTCAAAGCCATGAATGAAGAATTAGATCAGATCAAGAAAAACGAGACCTGGGAACTTGTCCCAAGACCTAAAGATAAGAATGTTATAGGGGCCAAATGGGTTTCAAGAACAAATTCAATAAGGATGGTCAAGTGATAAGGAACACGGCAAGATTAGCTTGTAAGGGTATGCTCAGGTAGAAGGGATTGATTTTGAAGAAACTTATGCTCTCATGGAAAGACTTGAAGCAATCAGAATGTTTCTAGCACTCTCAAGCCTAACAAATTTTAAAGTGTATCAAATGGATGTCAAGTCTGCATTTTTTAATGGAAAAATAGAAGAAGAGGTTTATATTGAACAACTTGAAAGTTTCCCATTATTAGAAAATAGAGACTATTTTTGCAATCTAAAAAGGCACTCTATGGTCTCAAACAAGCTCCAAGGGCCTAGTTTTCAAGGCTAGACAGTTATTTAAAACAACAAGGATTTAAGAGAGGGGCCACTGAAAGTAATCTCTACTTAAAATTGAAGATGAAAATATGATCATTGTTGTTGTTTATGTAGATGACATCATATTTGGAAGCAATTTACAAATACTAAGTGTAAAATGTGCTTCTTAAATGAAGAAGGAATTCGAAATGTCATATTGGGTGAACTAACATTCTTCTTGAGATTACAAGTTTATCAAATATACAAAGGAATCTTTATCTCTTTATCTCTCAAACTAAGTACATCAAAGACATGCTTAAAATATTTAAGATGGAAGATTCCAAACCTGTTATTACTCCTATGATCATAGGTTGTAAATTAAGTAAGGACGATAAGTCTCTGGAAGTGGAACATACCATGTATAGATCCACGATAGGTAGTCTAATGTATGTGACAGCTACAAGACCAGATGTGATGCAAGCTGTAGCTTTGGTTACTAGGTTCCGGTCAAGATTCAAAGAAACGCATGTAACTGCAGTAAAAGATTTTTCAAATATTTGAAAGGTACTATGGAGTATGGGTTATGGTACCCAAAAAGTCAATACTTTATTGTAAAAGCATCTACTGATGCAGATTGGGTAGGAAGTGTGGATGATCGAAAGAGTGCCAGTGGAGAAGCATTCTTCTTAGGAGATTGTTTGGTTTCATGGCTAAGTAAAAACCAATCTTCCATTTCACTCTCCACAGCAGAGGCCGAATATATTGATGTTGCATCGTGTTGCACCCAGGTCATTTGGATGAAGCAGACACTAGAAGACTTACTTGTGAAGTATGATCACCCAATAATAATAATAATAAATTATGGCCACTACTTGGAGTTACACTTCGCACAATGTCATAGATTGGGGGAATTAGTCAAGATAAGCCAACAATAATGTGATCTACTCATATGGTTTGTTGGACCTATGGTAATTTGTTTCCCATGGTATGTACCCATGGTATTGCATATAATAATGCCTATATATTGTACTAGGTTTTTTCTCAGTAATCAGAGTGGAAAAATTCCCACTGGAATGATTTTCCACTAGTGTTTTATCCAATATTTCTTCTCTATTCTTGTTATCTCTTTGTGCAGATAATTCCAAGTGAGATTATTTTTCCTATCTAGATCTAGGATGGAATTTCACATGACTCAGAACATTGTTGTGATGTTGTGCATTCCAAAACATGGTATTAGAGCTAGTATGATGCAAAACAATTTCCATTGTTGCTTCTAGTTATTACCTTTGGTCATTTGGTTTCACCATTTGGCCTTTCTCAAGCATGTTGTCAAAGTAAGAAATTTCAAAGAGTGTTGTTCGCAGGTACATGAAGAAATGTTATAATATTCAAAAAATGATCTAGTTCAACTTTCTTCCTCTTTGGCTTCCTTTTTTCCTGAAGATAGCGTATGAGTTGTTTCCATCAATATTGTTGAAGAGAAGATCACCCATCTCTCATAATTTTTCTTCCATGATTCTTCTGTTGACTCTGCTAGTGTGCGAAAGAGTGATCCCTTGTATGTTTTAGAAGAAGGATTAAAGCTTGGAGTTGTAGCATTTGCTATTCTTTGATCCATGCTTCTTATGTGTTCCTATATGATTTCTAGCACCGATTTGCATAGTTGCACAGAAAATGCAGGACACCTACATTCACTTGGAGTTGATCTCACCTATTGTGGTTCGAATCTAAAGTTTCAAGTGTTTCTTCATGCATTTGGATTTGTTCTCACCTTGGTTGGTTTTGTATACAAGTTGAAATGGATTCCATATTTGCTTGCTTCCATTGTTGAAGAAATCAAGCACATTTTTTGGGAGCATGATCCACTTCTTTCCAAGAAGAATATTCCTCCAGACATACTCATTTACTTTGGAGTGTATACAAATTTTGGTTTCTCTTTAATGTCCATTTTTTAGGGAGGATTTTTCCCATGTGGTTTTTCCTCTTTGCCTACTTCATATGGATCAATAATGTAAAGGGTGAGAATAAGCATTATTGCTTGGGCCCTCAATAATTGCTCACAAACATTTTGTCTTAAGGGGGGGTGTTGGAACATATTTCCCATCTAGACCTTGGTTAATAATCTTTACATAAGGTTCCAATTGTTTAGTGTAAGTTCTTCCATGTGAAAATGGTTCTTATTCCTAGTATAGTATATTGGATCCTAGTTTGTCAACATTTCACCCACTTAGACTAGTGGTTATGCCATACAAGCTTGTTTTTCCACTTACCCGCTCCTTTCCTTATTCTATGGAGTTATTACGCCCATCTATGCTTCATTTATGAGGTAGTTATTGCATTTCCTTGTGTTAAGGAGACTAGGTGCACTCTCTTGAGGATTTGGTCAATTTGCTCATTATTGGTCCAAAACGAAGCCACTAAACCACATCTAGCACCCTCATGATGGTTCCTTTCACACTTGTTGACTAGATTAACCACTTCATGGTCCATATAGGTTCATTTCACCTCATTATGTCCACTACTTGGAGTTACACTTGGCACAATGTCATATATTGGGGGAATTAGTCAAGATAATCCAACATTAATGTGAGCTACTCATATGGTTTGTTGGACCCATGGTGTTTTTTTACCAATGGTATTTACCCAAGTTATTGCATGTAATAATGCCTATATATTGTATTGTGTTTTTTCTCAATAATCAGATGAAAAAACTTCCCATTGGAGTGATTTTCCTCCAGTGTTCTATCCAATATTTCTTCTTTATTCATGTTATCTCTTTATGCAAATAATTCTAAGTGAGATTGTTCTTGTTATCTAGATCTAGGCTGGAAAGTCACATGACTCGAAACTTTTGTTGTGATGACTTGGAAAGTCACAGGTAGTTTGTATTGTTTTTTAGTGGTTATTTTGCATGGTTTAGCTTCCTGGTTGAGTTTAGCAGTACATGAACATTCCATTGATAAGCAATTGTTGCTTAATGTCTTTGCAAAGTAGTTAGTTGGTTATTTCAATCGATTTTAGTTTCAATTTTCTCTTTCAACATTTATTTCTTTTACACAAGGATTTTCCAAACCACTTATGCACCCACTCACTCCGTAAGATCAAGTAAGCCTAAAATTTACTTAACTGAACACACATCTAACCCCACTTGGGGATTAAAAAGAATATTGTACCTAGGTAGGGAACTGGGGGTAGGAGTCTAAATAATCCCCCTTTTCCATTCACATATGAGATATAGTTGTTGACTTTGGGGTGGCAAAATCCCTTAGTATTTGTTGACATGATTACAACCAATTGTTGTGTTGGCCTCTCCTTTAGGAGGGTTGAAGTCAAAATATTGGCTCAAGAGGTCAAGGTGGAATATTGAACTCCACTTTGTACTGAAGGCTACCTACTTGTAGTCCTCATTGCATTTCCATGCCTCCTTACCAAGGGGGGTCAAAGGATGAAGTGGAAGATTCAACTACTCAAACGTGTTATGAATGGGGTAGCCTAGTTGTCATTATTATAGGGATCTTTTACTCAATATCCCTCTTGGCAAGGGTATATTCCATAGCCATTATTGATCTTCTAAGCCGTATTTTTTTTTCTCATATTTCATCACCGTGTAGGGGATATGGTTTATGAGGGCTTCCATCTCTTTACTTTAGGCGTTTTTCATGCTCCCGTACTTCAAATTCAAATGTTAGAGAGTCTTTTTGCTTCTAGGTAGTGACTTCTTATTGGATTTCTGGTCATTTTTTTCTACTCGCCTGCTATGAAATGAGATTGTAGTAGAGTTTTAGAGTGTGTTGTTGGCATGAGTGTTTCTTTTGTTGATTGATCTCCTTCTACACACTCTATTGTGGTTGGATTTTGACCCTTGTCATAGACCTCTTTCACACTTACATCACTCCTCTACCATTGCTCCTCTGATACATTCTCACAAAATTTAGGTGAAGTTACCACAATTTGATTCGTTAGATTTATTCCATCACACCACTAGTTGACACCGTTTAGTTTCTATGGTTTCCCTCTCCAAGGGAGTCGCTTTTGAGATTGATTCCTACCACTTAGATCGGTCACATTCACACAGCCCCGTGGCTGGTCAAATCCCATCATCTGATAGCAGACCTTTACCTATAGGGAACCCATCTATTGCGAACCCTCCCGTTGGGAACCGTCCCATCGAGAACCCACCCATTGGGAACCCTCCCGTAGGGAACCCACCTACCAGGAACCCTCCCTTGAGAAACCCACCTTCCAAAAGCCTCTCTTCCAGCTGCCCCCCCATTGGAAACCCACCTACCGGACATGTCGTAATGGGGAACCCATACACAAGTTATTTCTCAATGGGAAACCCTTCTTACAGCCACCTCCATGTAGGAAATCTGCTTGACTGGATCCCTCCTCTAGGTAATCCCCCCATGACTATGCCTCCACACGAAGCCTCTGGTCCCGTGATCCTTCCATTCATGGCTAGCCTTAACCTCCCTGATTTGGCACATTTGCATAATGACCTGATTTTTCATGATCCTACTTGGTCATCAATGCCTACCAAACTTCCTTTGGATATCCCTAAATTCAAGGGAAACGCTAGTGAGGACCCCCAAAACCACATCATGTCATTACACCTCTAGTGTTATTCAAACTCCTTAGTTGAAAATTTGGTTAGGATATGTCTCCTTCAGAGTAACTTCATTGGCATCACAACCAAGTGGTGCATTGATCAATCACATGGCACCCATTCCACCTTCGCATCACTCACTTCCAGGTTCTTGTAGTTATTTCAACTTCCTGTCTGATATGATGCTAGCGTCGAGATCCTTTTGTCTTGTCTCCAAAATACCTCTACCCATATCATGGACGACATCCATGAATGGCATAGATGACGTAGTCTATGCAAAATCAAGCTAGACGACAGGATATTCCTTAACTAATTTCTAAAGTCCCTCATCCCTACCATTTCCAAGGATGTTGCATTCAAACACTCATAAATGGAGTAGGAGGCTATCCTCAAATACCAAAAATTTTATTTGATATATGCTCAGTCATATTTTACCTATATGTTAATTTTTTCGACACACCTCGCAACGATTCTTCCTGCAAGGACTTGTCGGGGGAATAACATGTTGTCGATGGTGTCATTGGTTCGCTCACATATGTAGTACAACCTTACATGGTGAATCCTTCATATGACACACCATCTAGTTCCACATCGTCGACGAGGGCCCTTCCCATCCTAGTTTATAGCCCTGATCTGTTTCGGATCACCTCATATTCCAAAGAAACACCTTCATATGTGCCCTCGTCTTCGACTCCTCAAGAGGTCCATGTCCCTCCTTAACCATCACCTACCTATGGGAACCCCCCTCAAGGATACGCTCCACCTCCAGAAGCTATCCCTTGCTATCCTTGTCCAAACCCACTACCAGCTCCTATTGCTCCTACCACCATGACAGGTATGATCAGCAGAACCAACCTAACCAACCCACTCCTAACAACCAGCAAGCGCAGGAAAATAGAATATGAGGTCGAAATTGTGGAAATAACCAATGCCGAGGAGGAGGCATACCACCTCCCAACCCCCTGCGAAATAATGGTACTAATTTGGAAAACCAAGACCTTAACCAACCTCTAGGAATGGGAAAGAATCCAAAGTTGTGAACCGACCACCCTTGTTCCTTCTACAATGTTTACAAACATTACACTCATCATTGACCACATTTATCTAGAGCTTGCCAACTTTGGGATGAAGTTAACCATCACCATACTATGATTTCCCCTCAGATGCAACTGCTCCCATGTCAGTCGGCTCCACCTCCCATGGTGTTGCAAAACCCATTACCTACTCAATGGGTTGTCACAACCCAACCAACGACATAGTATGCCGCATCATCAAGAAAACCCCCTAAGTTGAGTGTTCAACATTTATTTACCCTTTTAAAGGAAGAATTCAACCTGCAAACAAGATGAAACCAATATGGTTCAGCCATCGAAACTGCTTCTACCAGCCAATATAGCAACCCTTCTCTCATTGAACCTACCTTGCACCTACCTCGACCCCTTATCGATGCAAAACCTGACGCTCCAAATTTTCCACTACAATTTTTTATGGCGAATGCTAATGCCCTTAAGACACCCAACTATAGAATCATCGATAAATTGGCCTAGTCATCTGCAACCATGTCTACTTTGGAATTCCTTAAGAGTTTACAAAGACAACACAAAGCATTGTTGTCTACGTTAGGCGCCATCAACCCCGCCGATGTGTGTTTAATGACCTTGAACCTTGATCAATCTGAACCATAGATGCATCATCAATGGATTTCCAAATACCTATTACCATTTGAAACCTTGGCATTCACCATTGCATTGTTGATGAGGGCGCATCCACTTGCATCATTTATACCTTTTTTTGGAAAAATCCTGGGTCCCCCAAGTTAGATCCATACTTGACGGTCTTGTGTGCTTATGACAGACATGAAGCCCAACCTCAAGGACTTATTCCTAACTTACTAGTTGAGTTAGTCGGTAAGATGGTCCTCATAGACATTGAAGTGGTCAATGCTAAACTTGACTAAAACCTCATCTTAGGGTGTAGTTACATGTATGCGATGAAGGTCACCACCTCAAGTTTTTTTCAGACCATGATGTTTCCTCAGGATGGAGAGATAGTCAAAATAGAGCAACTAATGTACTATGGCCCTAAGAGGTTTTCCACTCAGAAAAACATCCTCCCCGTGGTGGATAACGCCATCAACAACACGTCCATTCCTTGGTTGCTTTCCATTGCTCCATGTGTCTGCAAAGAAATCCCCATGACTACCACTTCTCGATATTTCCACCACCTCTAGTAGTGGTCCAAATTTCCAATATTTGCACTCTTTCATCAGATATACCAACAACCCAATGACTGCCTCAACCAAAACCAATTCCATCTCCCACCCCGATTCGACTACCCAGTAATCAATGGCCACCACACCTATCCAACGTATACCTTTTATATTCCCACCTTATGTAATTATGAGAACACTCTTCATAGAAACCCTCAACTTACCTGGTTTAACTTTTGGCATCCCATTTTGGTACCTTACACCCCCAAACCCTTCTCCGACCCCACAAGTCGTTTTGACATTGATTCAACCTATAAACACTTCCAACCTCCCACCACCCGGAGTATCCTTGACTGGGGAATCCCCTCAGGATACTCCTCATCCAATTCCTAGTAACCCCCCACCTCCCCCCAAGAAGAAGTATGGGGAAAATCCATCCAACACCAATCAAAGAAAGTCTAGAAGAACAACCTCTTTAGCTTTGACTCGCACACCACCCCTTTTTGCTTTATGTGATGTTACTAGTCATGCTAACCATACCTATTTGTAGTTTCTTGTCCTAGGAACATATGTGCAGACACTTGATCATGATGAGGATGTTCTTATGGTCCAGGTCCCTAACCCCAACGAACCCAGGAACAAGTCCCTTCACACAAACCACCCATGCACAATTTGTGGTCTTTACGAGCACTACTCACATCATTGCACTAAATTAGTTGAATATCGCTCTATATTGGCTAACTTATTCAAACTCTCATTGGATTCAAATATCACCGTTCACTACAAGGGAAAGTCCTTGTAGCAAAGGTTGTAGCAGAACCCCCACAAAAAACATGTCACTTCTTTGTTTATAGCGGAGGTTAGTAACAGAGGCAGGCGGGCAGAGGTTTTAGCAGATGTTTTTTATCGATGCACCCAAAACCATTATGGCGCATCGATGCATATTTGGTTTAGTAGCACTGATGCATATTTAGTTTAGGCACACCGGTGCTCTATGACCCATGTACACTAGTATGATTTTGGAAAAAAAACTGGTGCTCCACTTTTGTAATGGCGCATCGGTGCATCTCTTTAGAAAAGGTGCACCAGTGTTGGTGCTCCTCATTGGTGAAGGCACACCAGTGGTGGTGATCCTCTTTGGTGAAGGTGTATTGATGCTCTTTTTTAGGAGCGGGTGCACGAATCCTCCATAACCCATATGCACCAATATTGATTTTGTAAAAAAACATCGGTGCTCCACTTTTGAAAATGTGCACCGGTGCTCCTCTTATGTTAAGGCGCACCGATGTTGGTGCTCCTACTTGGTAAAGGCACACTTGTGTTGGTGCTCCTGTTTGGTGAAGGCGCACCAATGAGTTTTTTAAGGAGTGGGTGCATCAATCCTCCATAACCCATATGCACCAATATTATTTTGTCAAAAAACCATCGGTACTCTCTTTGGTGAATACACGTCGAGGTATCTTTGGTGGAAGCGCACCAATGCTTCTTATATACAAAAGCACTGGACAATAAGTCGATGTTTTTTAACTTATGAAAAAGTGGGAATTTTTAAACGTTTTAAAGAAGCGAGAAAAATGTCTTCAAAAGAGGAAAAAAAATAGGTTTTTTTTTTTTTTTTATTTCTTCATTTCACATGGTTCTACTAGAGAGAAGAAGAGGAGGAAGAGGAAGAGAAAGAGTATTGTATCCAAGCAACTGATTTTTTCCCTCTTCATTGTTTCATTTCTTCATGTTATCTGTTTTTTATAGTATTTTGCATTTCTCACCATTGTTCCTAATTTCTTATTTGTTTTGGTTGGTTTGAGGGGTTTTACTCTATTTTGTAGGTTAATGGTGGATTTATTTTAGGGTTTACATAAAAATATATGGGTTTTCCCTTCTTATTGAAAGAAGCGTTTTTTCTTAAACTTTTGACAGAAGCAAAAAAAATGTATTAAGAAGAGGGAAAAAGGAGGGTTTGTTTCATTTCTTCATTTCACATGGTTCTAGGAGAGAGAAGATGAAGATGATGAGTATTTCATCCAAGGAACCATTTTTTCCCTCTTCATTATTTAATTTCTTCCCATTATATATTGTATTTATATTATTTTTCCTTTCTCACTATTGTTCCTCAATTTTTATTTGGTTTTGTTGTTCATTTTTGTTGGTTTGAGGTTTTTTCCTCTATTTTGCAGGTTAATGGTGGATCCATTTTATGGTCTTTCTTAAAAATTTATTGATATCAAATCAGGGGCAAGTTTGGAAAATAAAATGATACTCTTTTGTGCAACATGGGTGCATATCCATAAGGTTTTTCACCTCCTCTTATTTGCATGTTAATAAGGTCTTTGTACCCGTGAAAACTATTTTCTATTAACGACAATCTATTTTATGCATGTGGTACTTCTCTTTGGAAAAAGCACACCGGTGCATCTTTGTCAGAAATGCACCAGTGCATCTTTGGCAGAATCACACTAGTGCATCTTTGTCAGAGACATACCAGTGCATCTTTGTCAGAAACACACCGGTGTATCTTTGTCAGAAACACACCGGTGTATCTTTTGAACAAGTGCACCAGTGAATCTTTATCAAAAACGCACTGGTGCTCATTTTTTGTATAAGTGTATCGATGACCATATTTTAAGGCGTGGGAACACTAGTGATCTTCTTTGTTCTGAGATAATTGCTTCTTTATATTAGGCATATTATCTCTAGTGGATGAGTACAGTTTTGGAGAGTTCTCATCAAACAATTTTCATATAACAATTGAGTGGTTTTGTAATTACAAGAGATCCTCTCATTAAGTGGTAAATGGAGTGGTTTGATACTCCCCATGGTTTTGTATGGGTGGTTTCATCAACATTATTATAAATTGTAATGCTTAAGATTCAATATTAATTACTAAACATTTTCGTAATATTATTTTTACTTTTGTTGATAATGTCTTATTTCATATGCTTTTAATTGTAATTTTTTTTATTTCAAACAATCAAAATTGTATTTTTTCTTTAATATTCAACAATTATAATTATTTTAAATTACACATAAGAGATTCATTAATAAAGAAGAGTAAGAGATAATACTTGAAGATTCAAAATCAAAGTTATTATATCACTACATTTTTATAATCTTGTATTTATTAAATCACCTCCCTTTATCTACATGTTTACAAGGTTTCTATAGATGTCATATTGTTTTTTTCATCGGTACTCTTGTTTTGCATGGGCATAACTATGTTCATTGTTGGTTAAAGTGCACTAGTTCTCATATTTTGTAAAAGTGAATTGATGCTTCTTTACTATAGGCACACCAGTGCTCCATGACTTTAAATTGTAATGATTAACATTTCAATATTAATTATTATACATTTTAATAATATTCATGTTATGTTTATTGATAATGTCTTATTTCATATGCTTTTAACTATGAATAATTTCATATTGGTAATGTCTTATTTTAGAGATAATGTCTTATTTCAAAATCAAAGTTATTATATCACTACATTTTAATAAATTATTATGTATTTTTAAATAACCTCCCTTTATTTGCATGTTCATAAGGTTTATGTACACAACAACCTGTTTTTATCATCAATTCTCCTCTTTGGTATGGGAACACCAATGCTCAGTGTTGGCTAAGGTGCACCAATGCTCATATTTGGTAAAAGTGTATCGATGCTTTTTTACTGTAGATGAACTGATGCTCCATTACCAATGCATACTAGTGTGGTTTTGGCCAAAAACAACATCGGTGCTCCTCTTTGATGAAGGCACATGAGTGCATATTTGGTATAAGCACACCGATGCATCTTTGGTATAAATGCATCAATGTATATTTAGCAAAAACAGACCGATGCATCTTTTGTAGAAGAACACTAGTGCATGTTTGAAATAAGCACACCAATGCATCTATGACATAAGCACACAAAAGTGCACTAGTGCATATTTGACATAAGTGCACAAGTGCACTGTTGGCATAAGTGCATTGATGCATCTTTGTCAAAAGCGCACCGATGCATCTTTGTCAAAAGTGCACCGATGCATCTTTGTCAAAAGTGCACCGGCACATCTTTGGTAGAAGTGCACTGGTGAAAAAAAACCTTGACTAAAGCATCCGACCACCGATATTTTTTAGTTATAATAAGTTTTACTAGGTTTTCTTCCCCACAAGGGTTTCCTAATATAAATCTTTGTGTTCTCTTTTGTTCTGTTGTGCTTGTTGTTGTTTCAGTAATCCCTTTGTTTTGGCATAACAACTCTTAAAAATATTAACATGGTATCAGATCCAACCTGAAAGAAGACATTGTGCAACAACTTTTCCATGGTACAATAATATAGGGCTCACTATTATGGATACCTCCCTCCACAAATCAGTGGAAAAACTAAGGTCCATTCAACTTTCCCTAGGAGGGTGCATCTTTCTGTGGATTTTCATTTTTTAACCTACCACTTTTGTCAGGAGAAACTAGGGAATCATATTTTTCAAGGTTCCATCCATAGATTCCAGAAAATAAAGATACAATCTATCTCACCTTGGGGAGGCACATATTTTCCTCCAATCATCTCTATAAGTGATCTCAGTTGGAAAATTAGGGTTTTCCAATCAAACCTTAGGTCATCCTAAAGCAGATTCCATAAGTAGTCCTCAAATTGGTAAGTTCTATCTCTTATATTTTCATTTGAGGTTCTCATTCATTAAATATGACAAACAATACCAAGCTTGATGAAAATCTCGAGGGAGTAGAGAACTTCAAAGCATGGAATTACAAATTCATGCTCATCTTTGAAGAACATGGCCTAGAAGGCTACATCAAATGAGGTCAAGGAACCGGAGGGAGATGAGACAAAGTCCAAGCATAAAAAGGATATGATCAAATCCAAGAGGATCATAGATTATTCTATAAAGGATCATTTTATCTCCCAAGTATCTTCAAAGAATGCCCCAAATGAAATGTTCGATGCACTGACAAGTCTATTTGAAGGGAAGAACATCAATAGAAGAATGACCTTGAGAAACCAACTCAAGTGTGTGAATATACAAAACATAGAATCTATGCAATCATAATTCTCAAGAGTATCTCAAAAAAAATGATAAGCCATTAGTGACATGGTGGAAGAAGCGAAAGTTGTGATGACCACCTTAAACGGTCTCCCAAGAGAATGGGATTCCTTCGTTAGAGGCATATGTGCTAGAATAAAGTTAAACAAGTTCAACAAACCATGGGAAGAGTGTGTACAAGAAGAAGGAAGGATAGAAAATAGAGAATAAAAGATAAATGATAATGAATATTAGGCTCTACCTTCTCATGCAAATAGCAAAACAAACAAAAGGAAGAATCAAGGATCATCTTCTAGAAGACCACAAGACTTCAAAATAAGTAAGAGATATGGAAATGATTACTCACCCTTTGAATGTTATGCATGTCATAAGATGGGACACATTGATAGAAATTGTCCTCATAATAAATATCAGTTCAAGAAGAAGAACTGAAAGTACATGCCCATGCAGCTGAAGAAAATGAATCAGATAAAGAGAGGGCTAGAGAAAATGAAAAATTTAGTGAAGAGTATGTCCTAATTTCAGCTCTCACAGGATCAATCTCTCATGGAACCAACACATGGCTTATAGATAGTGGTGCTTCCAAATATATGATAGATCACAAATATTCTCTCTCATGTCTTACCCAAAAAGACTATTCACACAAGGTACAACTTGGAGATGATTATCAATACCCCGTTAAAGGAATGGGAGAATCCTCTTATAAACTAGTATCCCAAAATTCCATGAAGATGACTAAATTCTTATATGTTCCATGTTTGAAGAATAATGTTCTATCTATTTCAGCTCTAAATAAGAAAGTTTTTAGAGTTTCCTTTGTAGATGGTGAAGTTCTTATGTGGTCAAAAGGAAAGACAATAGATGATTCTATTGTAATTCGTGTTGAAGAAGGATGACTCTATAAATTGAAGGGGCACACAGATTCAACTCTTACATCCAATACCATCAGTCCATGTGAACCTGGCATAGAATACTTGCTCGTGTGAACTACAACGCATTGCCAATTGTGAGCAAGGTAGTGGCAGGCCTACCGAAGATCTAGATCAATCATGAAGGAGTATGCAAAGGATGTGCTCAAGGAAAGCACACCAAGAACCCATTCTCAAACAGTAACAACAAATCAAAAGGGATATTGGATATTTTCCACTTAGATGTGTGCAGAACAATGCCAACTACTTCCTTAAGTGGGTATGTTTATTATGTCTCTTTTATTGATGACTACCCTCGTAAGACTTGGATATATTTCTTGAAAGGAAAATATGAAGTATTTTAAAAGTTCAATGAATTTAAGGCTCTTGTGGAGAATCTATTTGAAAATAATATCAAGACCTTGAGATCAAATAATAGAGGAGAATTCAATTCAAATGAATTCAAGGACTTCTATAAGGAAGCTTGGATTAAGAGGGATCTTACCACACCCTATAATCCTCAACAGAATGGATTGGAAAAAATAAATAATAGATCTATCATGGAAGCAGTCAAAGCAATGATCCATGATCAAGATATACCTATGCACCTATGGGTCGGATTAGTAAGGACCGTAGTCTATGTAAATAATAGAATATCCCACAATACTCTCGAAAAAAAACCCAGAAGAGATGTTCACTGGTGAAAATCACAAAGTCGTACACCTGAAGATATTTGGTTGTCCCATGTACTTACATATTCCAAAGGAGAAAAGCTCAAAATTGGACCCTTCAGGAAAGAAGGGAATATTTGTTGGATACAATGACTAGTTAAAATATTATAGAATCTACATTTCAGGTTTCTGTCAGATAGAGACCAATAGAGATGTCACATTTGATGAAGATTGAAAATTCTCCAAATCTAGAAAGAACTATGAATATGAACATCATGAAGAAGAGAAGGAGGATCCTAGAACCACAGAAGCTACCAGGCCACTAGTTAGAGATATTGAAGAAGATCCTTTACTAGAATATCATGACATGATAGAACCCCAAGGACCCATGGAGACACACCATGAGATGATTTAAACAAAAATAAGACCATTGTGGGGTTGTGATATAATCTGAGAAGCAGAAAAATATGGTGCACTAGAAGGAAGCAAGAGACAAAGAATATACTCCAAATATGTTGCATTAATGTGCAACCTTGTTGATGAAGAACCCACATGTATAAATAATGATGTTTGGGATGTGGTGCCAAGGCCAAAGGACAAGTCAATAGTTTCTTCAAAATGAATTTTCAAGACAAAGCATGCAGCAAATGGCAATATTGAAAGTTTCATAGTAATATTTATCGCACGAAGATTTTCATAGAAGGAAGGAATTGATTAAGAAGAAACCTTTGCACCAGTAGCAAGATATACTTCTATCATAGCTATCCTTTCCTTGGAAGCTAAGATGAAATGGAAGCTACATCAAATGGACGTAAAAAAAACCTTTCTAAATGGTGTCATAGAAGAAGAAGCATACATTGAACAACCATGAGGATTTGAGAATCAAGAAAAAAGGACACATGTATGCATATTAAATAAATCTCTATATATGTTGAAGAAAGATCCCATAACATGGTATGGAAGAATTGATGGATTCCTGGTGATATTGGGATTTACCAAAAATAAAGTTGATTCCAACCTTTGCTATAAGGTTGTAGATGATGGGATCATGATATTATTGTTATATGTAGATGATCTATTTTTGAAAGGAGAGGATAAGCTCATTAGAGAATGTAAGAAGAAGCTTGTGACATAATCTGAGATGGAATACCTTGGCACGATGCATTACATCCTACGTCTTGAAGTATGGCATTTTCCAGATGAGATTTTTCCAAACCAAGGAAAATATACAATTGAGATCCTAAAGAGATTTGGGATGTTGGATTGCAAGGAAATGAGCACTCTGATGGTGACAAAATTGAAGCTCCTGAACCATGACTCTTCAGAAAGAATAAATATCACCTTATACAGAGAGATTGTTGGACCACTATTGTATTTGAAAAATACAAGACCAGATACATGTTTTGTTGTGAACACCTTGAGTCGATATATGATGGATTCGATACATGTTTTTTTGTTCATCTAGTTGAAACAAAAAATATGATGACATACCTAAAGGGTACATTGGATTGTGGACTCAAATATGCAGCTGACAGTGAGTACAGATTGTATGGATATGCTGATTTAGATTGGGTATGAAGTGTTGAAGACAGAAATAGAACTTCAGGATGTTGTTTTAGTTTGGGATCATGCATGATCTCATGGATTAGTAGAAATCATACCAATGTTTCCCTCAGTACAACTGATGCTAAGTACATTGAAGCATGTTCAAATGTAGTGAAGCAATATGGCTTCGCAAGTTATTAGCAGGATTGTTTGATGCCGAGATGGATGCAACTGATATCTATTATGACAAAAATAGTTTCATTAAGATGACAGAGAACCCAGTGTTTCGTGATAAGTCAAAGCTAGCATAGAGATAAAATATCACTACATCTGTTATATGGTGCAGAGAGGAGTTGCGCAGCTCCAGTAAGTTCCTACAAAGGAACAAGTTGTTGGTGTGTTGACTAAACCTCTGTTTAGTGTAAAGTTTGAGCACTTTCAAGAAAATCTTGGTGTAGATTGAAAGGAAATCCGCTAAAAGAGGGAGTGATGATGAGATCATTATTGATAATGAGAGGGTAGCGGTATTCCAATGTAGAGAAGGCTAGTCGAGTTTATCAGTATGCCTATAGATGTTGATGAGTTCTAGGATTCATTTGTGGATGAGTGTCCCCTAGCATTCACATGCTGAGGATGGTCTTGCAGACAAGATCACTCTCTTGTTGAGAGTGGTCCTAGCACTTACAGGTTGAGGATGGTCCTATGGATGATAGTACTCTCATGTAGAGAGTGGTATTGCATTCATTTATGGACAAGATCCTGCATTCATTTGTGGATGATAGTATCCTAGTTGAGGATGGTCCTGTGGACAAGAACAATCTCTTGTTGAGAGTGATCCTAGAACTTACAAGATGAGGATGGTCCTATGAATGATAGTACTCTCATGTGGAGAGTTGTCTTGCATTCATTTGTGGACGACACTATGCTAGTTGAGGATGGTCCTATAGATAAGAACACTCTCTTGTTGAGAGTGGTCCTATAACTTACATGCTAAAGATGGTCCTATGCATGATAATACTCTCATGTGGAGAGTGGTCCTGCATTCATTTACGAATGAGATCCTACATTCATTTGTGGACGAAAGTATCCTAGTTGAGGATCGTCCCACTAACAAGAACAACCTCTTTTTGAGAGTGGTCCTAGCACTTACATGCTGAGGTTGGTCCTGTAGATCATAGTACTCTCATGTGGAGAGTGATCCTACATTCATTTATGGATGAGATCCTACATTCATTTGTGGATGACAATATCCTATTTGAGGATAGTCCTACAAACAAGAACACTCTCTTGTTGAGGGTGGTCCTGCCATTTACATGGTGAGGATGGTCCTGTGAATGATAGTACTCTCTTGATGAGAGTGGTCATGCATTAATTTGTGGAAAACACCCTACATTAAGTTGCAGATGATGATGTTCCAACATTGTTTATGTTGTGGGTAATTCAACTCAGTATTTGCATACTAATGATATTGCAAGTGATGCTTGAGATGATGATGATGGGAGATGATGCCAGAGATGATGGTGTCGTAGATGATGATTCTCAAGATGATATCAGTGGTGATGATGTCCCACAAATTATGATGAAATAGTTGTTCAAAACTTCCTATTCCATTTAGACTCACCAGTCAGTTGTACAAATGTATTGTTGTTGTAGAATACCTTCCTTGTTAAGAGGGAGTGTTAAATACATGTAAATGCATAAGATATTATATTTTGTATTATTATTATTATTACCCCTTCCGGAGATGTTTCTCCTATGAATAGGGATGTTATTGTTGTATTTGGTCATGTAAAGTCTTGAGGTAAAACCTCCATTGTAAGTCAGGTTAGTAGTACCCACAAAAGTATTATTAAAATGTATTTTTGAGTCTCCCAAGGCAAGTCAGTCCTGGAAGCAAGAAGAAGTCGACCATGTTGGGTTATTATGCCTCTCATATGATTAATATAAATACGATAGTCCCATCCCTCATTTGTACATGGAAAACACTCAAGCAAGTTCACTATAGAGAGGATAAACAATCCATCTAAGGAAGAGGAAGTTGTCTAGTCTTATTTCTTGGGTTTTACACTGTACTTGGTTAAAGTCTATATCGAGGAAGTTTGTTGGGTTTTCTTCCCCACGAGGGTTTCCCAGAAGAAATATTTGTGTTCTATTTTTTTTTGCTATGTTTATTATTCTTTCAGTGATCCTTTTTTTTGGCATAACAACTCTTTTTTGGCATAACAACTCTTAAAAATATTAACAAAAGCATTGGACACAAAAAGTGTGTCGAGGATGATAAAATATAATGATCTTTGGTCTAAAGTTATTTTAATGAAATATGTGCGTTGGAGTCTCTCTTGGACTAGTTGGTTGGCTAAATCCTTCTCTCCATAAATGTTTCTTTGTTCTAGAAGACACTAATATATGCCCTCCCTTTGATTCATAAATGAATTTGCTAGAAAGTGGGTAAAGGCTCATTGGTCTAAATTGCTATGGATGTGGGTTGGTTGCAATAAGGTCTTCTATTTTACAAATTATACGATAGGCCCTTTCAACTCTGGGGATTGAATACTTTGTCAAATAATTTTGATAAAACAAGGGACCCTTTATTTACAACGGTGTGTTGTGTCACCTCTTAGAAATGAAACATTTTTTAAATCCTTCCTTTTTGATGTCATCCATGTCATGCGATGGGACCTAATTGGTTGATGTGTCCTTCCACCTTTCATTGTAACTGACATCCTTGTGTTGAATTGCAACCTGCATTCAATCCTTGGTGTAATTCCTCAAATACACTCACAATGTGCTCAAGACTTGAAATATTAATGAAGATTTGTCTAGTGCCTAGTTGAATCCATTGAAATGATTTTGAAAATACAAGGGTTCTGTTCCAAATGTCCTCCAAATCCCAAATGTCATAAAGTGTAGTGAATTTTAGTGTCAGGGTTATGAAAGGAATTATTCAAATTGAGAAAACACAAAGGGTGGAATTTTCTCATCTAGATGGATCTAAAATATTTAAGAGCGTACTAAAATTCCATTCAAACATCTATCAAGAACTTAGACAATTTTCAATACAAAAAGCTTGTTCCCTTACCTCATGTAAGGTACATCATGTTTCAACATGGCATAGTTTGTGGCTACCACCTTTCATCTTGATTTGCTTCTACTCAAGTCACTATGCCATGTGGCTCTAAAATTCACAAAGCTAATTTATATTTTGGCATTGGGTCCATGGAAAAGAGTTGTGAAGCTTTGAGATATGAACATCAAAACCCTCCCAACCTGTTGGATTTGAAATATTACCAAAAATTATTTAAGTCTTGGTTAATTCCACAAGGAAATCCATGAACTTGGGAAAACATGAAGAACTATATTTTCCTAGGCTCCTTGACTTGAAATAATATAAAATGTTTTTAATTAACTTGTATAATTAATGGATTTAGAATTTAGAATTTGGGTAGAGTGGAAACATAAAATGTAATATTATAAAAGGGGGATGAGATAACACTTGGAATAGGTCAAGAAAATCTAGATTGGGTGGTTGAGAGCATTGGCTATGATACTCCCCACCCAGGTTCAAATCTAGCTCACGACATGCTATGATGGACATTGGGGATACCATGGCTCTTCATGAATATCAGGTGTATATTCTTTCCATGGATGTAGTTGTGACACCAGTGAACCACAATTAAAAAAAACACTTGGAATAGAGTTGGAAAATTTAAAGGGGTAACCCAAGAAGGAAAAATATTCCAAGAGAAAAGAACCCCTTACTTTAATAATTAAAAGAGAAATTAACCCACAGAGGACACAACACCTAGAAATATAATATAAAACCCATATTTGATTTTTATGAAACCCAATTAATTCTTTTGTTGGGCCCATGGACGAACTTCCATAAGTATCAAAACATGAGGTACTTCATGTGTTAGATTATATAGAGCCAAAATGAGCAAAAAATTTAGTTAAATGGGGAATGAGGAAGTTTGTACATTTAAGTAACATGGAGAGAAAAAACCATTACATTTTCAAAGTATCCCTTAATCCCACTCCAAGCTTATTTCTAATTTAATTTATATATTACTGTCCACTAAAGACCAACATTAGCCTATGTGATTGTGAAAAATACAATATTTAAGAAGCCAAGGGTAAGATGAAAACACATTCTGAGGATTACATAAATAAAGAAACATAATCTAAAAAATGAAAGAATCACTAGCAAATCCCATCACAACGAGAAGGGGAACAATGAAGAAACTAATGAAGAAGGTAGTTCCTTTGTTGAAATCTAATGTCATGGCCATGTTAGAGATTTTACCCATGTTGCTTGGAAGGTATTCTTCTTTCAACAGCATAATGGTACACCACAATTTCCCCTCAATGAAGAAGTTTACCATGCAATATCCTTTATTTGTGTAGGGGGCGATGGCATAGCAAAGAGAAACATCAAGTTTGACATTATAGATTTATCAGTTGTCTATTTGAAGTAGTGTTTTGCATTTTGTTCTACTATGGTGTTGTGTTCCACAACAACATTATGTTCATCATCTTATGCAACAATCTACATAACTTCACTGCACACCCAATGTCGTAGTGAGAGTAATTAGTTGTTATAGAATGGTGGCACACTTATAGAGGAGTTAGAGTGTGCATACATGTACCGACCTTGTCTTTACCTAGTTTTAGTATAGTTGTTATAGCTTTAGCAATTCATTTTTTTAGAATAGATGCTTGTATATTTTTAGTTTGTTTTTCTATAGTTAGCATAGAGCCATTTTTAGAGATTGTTCAATATAATATCTTTCCAAAGCACATGAGCTTGCGTAACTTCTAGCTTTAAATAAAGATGCACTATCCTAAGTTGGGTGCATGCTTACACACATGTGAAACCTTTTCTGATGGGCACACTTCTTTAGGTAGTTGGCTTATGCAAGGAGGTGAACTATTCTAAGAAAATTTAGGATTAGGGTTCTATTCCTAACCCATGATTCTATTTGTAGCATGTATACCTTCTTAGTGTATAAAAGAGAGGAAGATGTAAGTTGTTAAAAAAAATAGCTCATTTTTAAGTGAGTGATCTAATTTGTTTTCGATGTTAATTAGAAACATAGATGTGTTTTTGAGTGCTCCAAATTCCATTGTTTATTGTTTATATTTGTTTAGTTAGCTATGTGTTTGTAGACCTTGGCATATAAACCAATTTATTTGTGAGTTTTCAATATTACTGCTTGATAGGGTTTTAGGTTACAAGTTTACTTACCATGTCTACAAATTTAATATGGAAAAACATTTCTAACACTCAAAGAAGTTGGTGATGGGCGTGAGGCCATGAGAGTCAATGCATCTACAATACCTCATGGCTTTCTCGAGTGAGCCAGTGGACACTAGTTGTGGGGCATCTTCTTGTTAGTGTTAGAGGGATGGAAGTAAGAGGTAATCAATCATCTTGGGGCATGTAGCTCTATGCGTTATTTTGGTAACCTGTCAATGATGGTCAAACATCTCTTGGAGGAAGATGACTAACTATCTTTGGCCTTCATAAGTCATGTATGTCTAAAGAGAAACAAAGTGGTTATTTGAAAGGACAAGTGTTGTCTTCTAAATTCTTAGTATGGAGAACATCTGAATACAAAATAGTCCTCAATCTTAGGCTTTAAGGAGAAAACATAAAAAAATACAATATTGTTGAAGAATATGGTGATTTTTATCAATTTGACGTTGATTCAAACAAACCCTTATCCAATACTTATTTATTTCTCATAAAGGGAAAGTGTGCATATGTACTATTTGTTTCAATGTGGTTCACAACCCTAGACATCAGTGCTCGCTATGTCCACGGAATATAATCCAAAGAGCACACCCAAAGGGGATACACCTTGTTGCCATTATTTTCATGTATATCTCTAAAGGACCCATAGAATTGAACCCTTGACCTCAACCATGTATCATTGTGATCTCGAAACAACCATGTATCATTGTGATCTCGAAAGATCCAACCAGCTAAACTACCCCTCAAAACTACGCATATATATTATTATCATAATGCAATCTACACTACCAAAAATAATAAAAACTCCTAATATTGAATAAAGTATCGTCATTAATTCTCTTCAACGTTTCCTCTTACCCCATTTTAAATTTATGCTAATAAAATGACATATCTAAAAATAATAAGAAAATGGTTGAATAATGTCTAACGTAATATTTTTTTATCTTTTTATATACTTTACTCGAATTGTTTTTTGTTATCATTTTTCCAAATACAATAGTGATCAAAATGGTAGAGCATTTAAGTAGCTTTCAAAAAGATATGTTCATTTTTAATGAACACAAAATATAACGAATGAATGAATAGATAAAGTACAATGAGCACAAAATATAAACAAATGAATGAATAGATCAAGCACTTAAACCTATTTGATATAAAAAAACCGAGACAATTGAGTGCCGCTGTTCCTCGATAGTCTTGTGGTTATTAAAAATACCACTCAAGTGGACGTTACGGGTTCGAGTAGCGGCACGAGGAGAAGGCAAGAAATGAAAAAAAGCGGTACTCTACAGTACCCAATCATTTTAATTCCCGGTGAAATAGAACCCCAATCATTTTAATTCCCGGTGAAATAGAACCCCAAACCTGGTTTGTATAAGTTATTTTCGCTCGCTGATCTTAAAAATATTTAATAAAATTGAATGATATAGTTATGACCTAAAATCTAGTAAATGAAACTCTTTTTATATAATACTCCAATAGATATGCGCATGCTAAGGGAAATAGTGCTTAGGTCATAATAACTAATTTCCTTACACCAACTTTAATAATCCATATTCTTAAACCAACTTTAATAATCCATATTCATATTGTTAAGTTCGTTTGTAAAGGGGTTTTTAGGTGAGGAACTTTGGTGATTTTTATTATATTTATTAGTAACTCGGTAATTTTTAATAATCCATATTCATATTGTTAAGTTCGTTTGTAAAGGGGTTTTTAGGTGGGGAACTTTGGTGATTTTTATTATATTGGGTAATTTTTATTATAATTATTAGAAACTGATTTTGATTATATTTTGGATATATTTTTATTTTTATTTTATTTTTTTTAATTAAAGAATTTTAATGATTTTTATTATATTTAATAGTAGCGTGATTTTGATTATATTTTAGAGATATTTACATCGTAAGGCGTTTTTCTCTGGGGTCCTGTTTCTCCTTACCCGTTTTTAATTGGTTCATACTCGTCCCTCCGGCCAATAAGAACGCACCACTAGTTTGACATTTCTTGTTTCTCGGTCCTCGCGCAGCTGGTGCAAACCTGAATTGTCATCTCCATTCCCGCTCGTACCTGCCTCTGCGATCATCTCCATGAGCTCTCATACCTGCCTCTGCAATCATCTCCATAAGCTTATCTTATACTTTCTGCGTTTTCCTTAGTCTTGCTTCGAGCAACTACAGCCTTATCCCTACTCTATTCCTTAGAACGCACGCTCGCTACACCCAATTGCTCAATCAGAGAGAGCAGTATAAGTTAATTTTGGCGATGGAGGATCTGGGAAAGTACGGGGCAAATTGCGTTGACCTTTTTCCATACAACGGTTGTGGTGTATGCGAATCAAACGTCCCTAATCTATGATCAAGGAGGTGTTCGCTTTACATGGGCCGAGACATCGAAGCGTTGCAAACTTGTGGGTTCGTCTCTTGTCAATTGTCTCAATATACAGAAAGGGAAAGTGGTCTCAGTTTTGGTTACCAATGTTTATGCTCTTTACAAGGCGCATTTCACAGTTCCAATGGCGGACAATGTTCTCAACACCATCAATTCTCGCCATTGGAATAATAGAGAGAATACCATTTTAAGGTTCCAAAAACTCCAATGTTTTATCCATCTGCCCGTCTGCAAACATAAAACATAATGGCCATATAGCTAGGGCAGTGGCAATGGTAGCCTAACCTTCTGTCAAACAAAACCAACCTGACCCGTAAGTGTTGTCAATCCTTGTATTTGTTTTAAGGTGAATGGACGTTGGAATCTAACGTTTTTTATTACTCGTGATAAACTATATCGTATATCTGTTTTTATTATGCAACCATATCATGTATGCGATTTGATGCACCAATAGCCTACTCCATCACTCGTCGTTGTAAACATTCCCCAAAGTTGCAATGGTAAAAAGGGTAATTGTATTGGAAGCATAATAATCAACGTAGACATAATTATCAAATAGTTTCTGTTTTTCTATCAATTTGAGTAGTGGGTTTCTTACTCTTTAAAAAGACCATTGACTTCCTTGAAATTTTGGTATATATATAAATGAAGGGTTGACAAAATCATGAACCTTCCAACCAAATTTTTTTGCAATTAGCTATGAAGACCAAATAAACAAATATCCCAACAAGGGAAAGAGAAGCCTATTAAAAAGCCCAAAAACAGTTTACAAGCAAGCATATCGATAACTTTGAAGGGTTGCTCAACTTACTGATATGGTGATACCATTGTGACAGAAAGACTGGTAATGTGTACAAGCAAGCATATTGATAACTTTGAAGGGTTGTTCAACTTACTGATATGGTGATACCATTGTGACTAAAAAACCGGTAATGTGTCAACTGCTTTCTACAAGTCCTTGGGGCACCTAACCATGCAATGTACCTACTGGTTGCTCTCCTAGAGCCATAAGCCAGGAAAACTTTTTTTTAGTTCGCATATATTTTTAAAAATTTAAATTAAGAAAAAATAAAAACCTACAACTAACTTGTGGATGCCATGTTAAGTATTTGTATCACAGGCAGGCTGTTTAGGCGCACTATTGTCATCATGAACAATGTCGCTGCACATTCCATGCTCTGAGAAGAGTAAACTTAGGTATGCTTGCAACCCCACGAAAGAGCAAACAAAGATCCATTGTCTAGCAAACACAAAAGGGAAGACTCAGAATTAACAAGGGAAGACTCAGAATTAACAGGCCTCGCCCTTCCGAGCATCGAGCACGGGACCTTGGATCATCGATAAGGCCACTAAATTTGGCAGTGACCAAGGGACCTTCCGTTAAAATTTCCAAGGGTGCAGTAAGTCTGAATTTGTCCCCTCCAAATCCCCAAAATCCTTGCCCCAAAATCAGTCGCACATGTGGCGTGATTCTATTTGCTAGGGGGACAAGGAATCTTCTGAGACCATGTCTCCATAGAGAACGCCTCTGCATTTATCTCGATTCAGGAAACTCATTCCCGATGATATTGCGGAGTTTCATTTCACCGATTTTTTTGGATTTAGCAGACGCTATTCTGGATGAGTTTTCTATCTTTAAGCTCAAATTTGGTCGAGCTTCCATTTTACTGGCGCTTCATTGAATTCAATACAGTTTGCCCATGTCCCTTTATCCACTGGCATTAATGTTCCATCAATGCATTGTTGCTCAATTAATGCAAGAAAGCTTGTCATATGATTCTGACATGGGTCAATATCTTCATCTTTGCTCAACTTATGGCGATCTTGAAAACCATGTTACAATACTGCATTTGTCACGTTTAATGTTGCACCGCCTTTGCTTTGCGCATATAAACAGACCTTCAGGTAACCACATATTTATTTTGGTGCGCTTCATTTACACTTCATAGTTTACAATTTCTTTAAATTTGCAGGTATTCCTTTAGTCTGCCCCCTGCTTTGTTTTCTTATTATTGCTGCTTTGTCTGATTATTAGTTATTAATGTATTTTCTTTTGTAGTTTGTGTAGCCAGGAATATTACACCTTCTGCGGACATAAGTTGTTCCTCTGGACTGAATGATTCAGATCCAAAAAAAATGAGTGAATAACTTGGTTGAAGACCTTCCTTGAACGTTATAGAAGCCTGGAATATAACTCTGACGAAAGACCCGTATACCTGTTAGACATATCAAACATACAAAGACATGAAAGCTACCAAAAACATCTACGCGTCCATATTAGTGACTAAGAAATCCAATAACATATATGTGAGATTTACGCAACAAACATGTAGGAAGGAAATCAACTTTGCATTAGAAAATAAATGAAAGAGCTTACAACCATGTGCCTTAGTGTCGAGACACTCCTTCACAAGACTAACACCTTATCCTCGATAGCTCCAACTTGCTCCACAATTTCTCTCAGATGGATTAGGCCAGGGTATCAATTCAACAGCATAACTCTATTATTCTTCTCCTCCTCCCAACTATGGATATGAGCTTGTATTTATAGGGTTCAATGGATAGGGATAGTTGAGAGAATTGTGGGTGAGGTGGCTCTAAGATCCTACCAAGAGGGATCTCGAGCTCAAACTAACCCATATTGATAGGGATAAGGGAAGATACGAGGCTCGTGATCTAGAAGCCTCAAGAAACTTCTCTTTTTCCCATTTTATCAAGGGTACCGCTTTTGTTCCCTTAAGACAGAGCGGTTTAGGTGAGAACCACTTCAAGAAAAAAGGAGAAGCGCAGTGGCACCGCTTTTCTATAACAGAACACAGGCGGTGTTGAACAAGGTACCGCTCATCAGCCAAAGGGAAAGCGCGATGCTAGGTTTTTTCAAGTAGAATTGATATCCAAAGCAAGTTTCCACTCCAAGTTTTGGGATTTAGGGCAAACATAGGGGTTAAGGATCTCATCACATGTTGGTGACAGGATTTGGGTATAACAGAATGCCCCCCAAAGCATGAGGCTTAGAGGGATATGATGAGCAAGAGCTTTGAGAGAACAAGTTGTCACTTCGAAGTGAGGGTCAGCTTGATCGGAGAGTGTCGTCAAGTAGGCATTTGTAGTACATCAATAATTTTGACTCATAGACAAATGTAACCAACTCATGGCTACAGACCAATACAAGGCAGATCCATGAGAGGAATAAACAACCATGGCTACTAGAATACAACATAGATTTATGTGATAGAGGACTCAAACTTGGACTTAGCTACCAGACATACAACGTAGATCTATGTCATACAGACACAAATTTGAGCATAGCCACGACCATACAAATGTGGATCCATGCTTGATATACAAAAATCCATCGCAACCTATGGAGAGCAATGAGTGCTAAACAAGTACCCAGGGTCTTCGTCTCATTTTCCACAAAGTACGATTCTATCCATGTGATTACAATGTTCTGAAGTCGAACATGGTAGAAACCACTTGATTACTGGCCAATGATGTGAACCGTTAACAAGTGCGAGGGAGATAACCATTGATGTCAATGATTCCCAAGGTACCCTAGTACAATCTACTGAGCGTGAATAAATGTCTTGATGTCAAACACCCAGTCGATTCTATCGATCAAAGTTCAATGATGTGAACCTATGTCGAGAGCGAGAGTATTTGTCATTGAGGCAGGCAGATCTCAAGGTACTAAATTTGTTTCTAAGACTATTTCCCGGATGATGAGTTGATGTCGACAGGAATAGTCTCGTCGAAGGAGGGCCATGATGAATCCCACATCGACGACACGAAACTCAGAACAAAGTTTTGGAATGATGTGAATGAGGTAACCATAAGATTGACTCAAAATTACTGACATAGAGGTTGTTTTGATTGCTGAGGTAAAAATTTTCAACTTCCCTTTGAACGTCGGGCGGCACGACAAAAGACTTGGCAGCATGACTAGACCAGACAAACACACAATGCGACGGTGGACAATGCATTCTTTTGAAAGACTCAAAGGAGTGACATGACTCATGAAAGTGGATCGTCATGGAAATCAGCTGAATACCCAATTGACTGAAATGATATGCAGACAAGTGCCATGTTCAAAGGTAATGACAAACTGCCATTGTATTTGCAAAATGATTCCCTTCCCATAATTTCCCCATCATGGTTGATGAGTGCCTCTTTTCATTTTTACGAGTTCAAAGAGGGCAACAAACACTCGTTATAGCTTGTCCAGAGACAAGTCCAAACTCTTATGTTTTACGAACCTGAGAGAGGAGGGGCTTGTTCCCAAAAGAGGGTCTCTCAATGTTTAATTTAATGAGTCCAATGAAAGTTAACTCGGTATCGTTCATGTTTAGAGAGTCTGAACGACCACGGAAGAAGACTCCATAGGGTCCTTTTTCGTAAAATAGTTCATCTGAACCGAAAAAGTGATAACCTGCCTTCAGATGAACGACTCTTCAAGTGCTTTAATGAGTGTGAAGAAGACAAGATCACTCGACTATCTTTTCACATTTTAAGAGTCCGAAAAGAGCTTAAATAAGACTCTATTAGACTTTTTCATGTTTGAATCCAGAGCACGAAAAAGTAATAAACTAAGCTCAAACCAAATTTCATGTTTTAACCAGAGCACGAAAAATGAAAAGTAAGCTCAACACCATCTTACTATTTTTAACGAGCTCGAAGATCAGTTGAAAGAATGCTTGAAGATTGGTTTCATTTTTATGCAAGCTCGAAACCAATGGGTAAACTATGCTTGAAAAAATCCCATTAACATGATATACAGAGGTTGGAAGCTTGCCCCCAGCATGATTGCCAACGAAGCTTACCCCTAGCATGGTTGCTAGCGGCTCGACATGCCCCCAAGCTTCATTTCATTTGACGATTCTTCTTTCATACCCAACCTAAAAACCTGGTTACTAATGTGAAAATGTTCACCAGGGGGGTAGGAAGAACGAGAATTGGGCAGGTGAAAAGAAGGTTCAAGTTCTAACACTAAAGTGAAGACTCGACTCAAGGGAAGGGGATCTATTTCATTTTTACACAAGCTTGAAACGGAAGGTAACTATGCTTGGAACATGGTTTCATTTTTATGCAAGTTTGAAACCAAAAGGTAAACTATGCTTAAGGAAACCTACTTCATTTTTTAACGAGCTTGAAATAGAAAATGAACTATGCTCAAGAATGGTTTCATTTTTATGCAAGCTTGAAACCAAAAGGTAAACTATGCTTGAGGAGATCTATTTCATTTTTCAATGAGCTTGACATAGAATGGGAACTTTCCTCAAAGGCATCTGTTTCATTTTTTAACAAGCTTGACACAGAATGGGAACTTTGCTCAACACATGGTTTCATTTTTATGCCAACTTGAAACCAAAAGGTAAACTATGCTTAAGGAGTGGTTTTATTTTTTAACGAGCTTGAAACCAAAAGTAAACTATTCTCTCATGTGCTGATCGGTGGGTAAAATCTCAATCTGATTATAACCCGAAAATCCATCCATAACTGAAAAGATGACACTTCCGGCACAGTTGTCGATAATCTGGTCGATATGCGGAGTGGGAAAGTTGTCTTTTGAGCAAGCTTTGTTCAAATCTCTGAAATCGATGCAGGCTCTAATGGTGCCCTGCTTTTTATTGACAGGGATGACGTTTGATACCCATTCTGTCAGGGGTACGGGATAAACAAACTCTACTTTTAAAAGTTTTTCTATTTCATCTTTGATAGCTGTGGCTTTTCATGGATGGACTTGTCTCAATTTTTTCTTGATGGGTTTTGTAGTGGGATAGGTTTTTATTTCATGAACCACAATGGATGGGTCTATCCCCCACATTTCTTCATAAGACCAGGCAAAAACATCTCAGAATTCTTTGAAAAGTGCTCTGTATGCTTCAGATTCTTCTGCTGAGTAGTTCTGCCCAACATGAACATGCTCAAGGGTGCCAGGCTTGGCTGATATGTCAATTGGATTTGTTTGAGTGATGTTGCATAGGTTCCCTTCAGAATCTGTGTTCTGCAATAATATAGGAGTTTGAGGTGTTTTGACAATATCAGTAACGAAAAGGGATGCAAAATCATGGTCTACCGAACTGGTATTGGGGAGGAACGAGGATCTATGATGATGATCCTCCCATATAGGCTCATTTGTACTCATGATCTCCATAATGTACTCATTGAAAGGAAAATTTTAGGAGAGATAATCTAGAATATGAAGAGAAGGTTCTAACCAGTAGGGCAGGTGGTAAGGGTCTGAAGCCACCAGATGAAGGTCATCAGTGTGGTCATCGAAAGGGGTTTGGATAACGTTGTACATTTCTTCATGTGGACTCAACGAAGTGGACTCAACAATTTTTTTTCCCTTTGGATCATAATCAAATGACGAAATCATATGTACTATCGTCATGTCTATGTTAGGAGGAGTCGATGGAAAAATCCCCATAAGGGATGAATCCTTCAGCATGCCTACCCCAATCGATTGGTAAGGAGGAGGGGACTAGCCTAACATAGGGATGTTATTAGTCGTAGAGGTAGTAACATCCGGCGTATAGAAATCGAGTTGGTCAATGGTGACAATCCTCACTAGATGTGGAAATTGGATAGTTCAAAATACCATCGAAGCGACATTAGTCATGGCGTAAAACCAATTTCTTCCTAAAAGGAGGTTGTAGTCTAACAGGGCATCTACTACTTCCACTTGAATAGAAACAGCTTTGCCCCCAAGCTCGACTAAAAGGGCTGGTATGAGACCATGGGGTTGGAAACCTCGTCCATCAAAGGATTTTAGAGTCGTAGGTGATGTTACAAGCTTAGGAGAGCCAATAGCTTTCCAACAAGACAGGGACAAAACCGAAGTTGAAGCTCCTTCATCTAAGACAGTTCTAAAGACTCTCTTTCCGACTACTTTCATTATGATTTGGAAAGCAAATTTGTGAGGTAGTATAGACTTATAGTTCTTGACATTGAAATGAATCAAATTAGTATTGTCTGGGTCTAAATCTCCTAATGCAGTTAACAAGTTTTTGCGTTTTGTAGGACAACTTTGGAGTACTTCCAAGGTAGATATTGCACATGGTGCCTTAGCAAGATCTTCAACTACATTATAAAATTGGGCATCTCGGGCATTAGGATTAAAAACAGCTATCCTAAAAGTACTCTTGGGTGGACGCAAAACCATGTCGAGATTAGGTTTTTTTCGATGGTTAGGGGAAAAGTAGACAAGGACTCGGGAGAACTAGAAGAGGGAGATTTTCCTGAAGAAGAATTGTCTTCTTTCTTGTCTATGGGTTTGTCATAACTCTGACTTCGATTTTGCAAACTAATAGTGTCCGAGGACATCATGCGAATTTCCTCTGAAGAACTAGAATTTCCCTGATTAGACATGTGGTCTATCAGCTATTGTTGAGAGGGAAAAGGATCCATGAGAATTGTTGGTGCGGGATTAGTTTTTAGAAATTGAGTGATTTATTCAAGACGAGGACACTCTTTCGTTAAGTGGTCACCTCTGCATAGCAGACATGGATATTTCTCTTTTCTTTTCCCTTTATCGTTCTTGTTGATGGTTGGTTTTGGATTCTCTTGTTGGTTTCCAGGTTTTTTATTTTTAGCTTTACCTTTCTTTTTATTGTTGCTAGGCGTTTGAGTACTCTAAATGGAATTTACCTCGGTGGAAACATTAGGAGTTGAAGGAGGAAGGGTGGAAGTTTGAGGTTGCTTGGCAGATTTTGTTGTCGACGGGGACTGTATTGAACCAACAATCCCATCAACAGGGGTTTCTACTGGTGGCTTGGCAAGATCGGTGCTTGGGCAAGGAGCTTGAGGAATCAAGTCATACAATGTTTCGGACTGGGAATAGACCAAGTATAGATATTGGGCTTGACTAATGGCTTGCTCTTCGGTAACGACACTGCCCATAGCCACATCTCAGGCAATAGGAGGCAACAAAGATTTAGTAAACCAATCAGCTAACAATTGATCTGGGATAGGGGCCTTAATAAGTCTTCTCTGCCTTCTCCACTCATGGATATGATCAGATATGTGGGTGGAGGTGTTTTGTCACAGAGAAGTTAAGAGATCTATACCCGTTTCATAATGGATAAGAAGTTGAAAGTGTGTAAGAAATACAATTGCCAAAGAACCAAAATCCACAAACGAATGTTGTGGAAGTTCAATGTACCATTTCGCGGCGGTACCGGTCAAAGTTCGCTGGAAGAGTCTTAAACGAATTGAATCATCCATTAGAGAGTTCGAAGAACACCACAAATGGAATTTCATGGCATGTTTTTTTGGATCATCTCCCTGCTTCCCATTGAATTTTGGGATGTTCGATGGTAACTTTACCAAAATGGGAGGCCACGAGGGGTTATGTCGAATGGGATCATTAATCGACTTGGACAAATCAGGCAAGTCCAAAGTTGCTAGGAAAGGTAACTAGCGATTAGGTTGTACGTACTAGTAGTATTGATATGGCATATAAGTACCAGTAGGACCGTAAGTAGACTGATAGACAGGTTGTGTTGATGAAGAACCGCCAAAAGCTCCACCCATGGGGAGTTGATTTCCGGGATCGGGACCATTAGGGCCACCGGAGCCTCCAGGAGGAGGACCACTAGGGCCTCCGGGACCACCAAGACCATTGGGACCACCAGGACCACGTGGACCACCAGGAGGAGGACCACCTGACCGTCCGGGACCCCTGGGAGGTAAACCTCCGGAGCCTCCGGAACCACTAGGAGGAGGGCCACCAGACCCTCCAGGACCATTAGGAGGGAAGCCACCGAGCCCCCTAGGACCACTAGGACCATTAGGACCATAAGGAGGAAAGCCTCTAGGTCCTCGAGGACGATTAGGTCCCCCAGGGGGATGAACTCCATAAGGTGGTCCTCCGGCACCCCCCGCAGTATGTATAGGTATCCCTCCCATAGCTGGCATGTAGGACCAATTAGGTTGCCCCCATGGCGTGAAAGTATTACTAGGATATGGAATTCCAGCATAAGGCATTCCTATAGGGTTAGGTTGGTAATTAATATTTCCTACAGGTACTTGATTTGTTGTGTAACCATACCCCCAAGAGGTTTGATTGGTTACAGGTTGTGCCCCCAAGGGCTGACCTGAACTGGATGGGGGGTTAACCACATTCGTGTGGGTAAGAGGGACATAAACTATAGATTTCTCTATATTAAAGGTATGTCCATGAATAGCTACAATTCTGGTGATAGGTAACGTAGGCCGTGACGAGGGTTGCCCACCGGCACTGGAAGGTATTAATGAAACAAGAATTGAATGTTGCTCCCCATGTGTGAAATACCCGGGAGGATTTGGAACAGACATAATATGGGACGTGGTGGGGTTGGTAGTTTGACCTGGATTATGTGGAGTCACGGTGCAATCTAGAATAGGTTCAATGGGTCTCATAAAATCAACAAGTGAGCGATATCCCACAGGAAAAGATGTTGAGCGAGGTGGTGGTGTACCCAATATGTTATCTATTTTCTTTTCAATTTCTCTTGCATGGAGAATATCTTCCTAGTATTGTCTACGTTCTTCTTCATTAGGTGAAATATCTTCAGAAGAGGTTGGATGGGTGCCAAACGAAGCAATGGCCTGTCCCATAGAGGTATCCCAAAATGGAGCACTGGGACCATAATCTGGATAGGTAGTATCATCAACATGACCTTCCATGTGAGAATGGAACGAAATATTTCCCCTAGAAGGATGTTGGACCAAGGGAGGACCTTGTGAAGGATATGGATCTCTGCTTTCTGCAACCACATTTTCTCCCACTTGGGAGTTTTTAGCAGCTCCTTGGTCGATAGCTTCCATAGGATTTTCTCCTAAAACAAGAATAAAATTAGGTGGCAAGCCCCGTACTCTTCTAGACTGTCTTAATTCAGCCAGTTTGTACAGTTCCTATCTAACCTAGGGTCTCAAAACTACAAAACACACCAAAAATTTCCCTACTCAAGCTATAGGCCAAACAAGCAAACTTAAATGACAGGAGGAGTTCAGATAGTTCGGTCTCTCACCAGGATTGTCAAGAGGGTGCCACTCACGATATACCACAAAGGTATGTGCGTAGTAATCTCCTTGAATGTTGTTTTCGGTGTATGGATCCAAGAAAGATGGCCAAAGGGATTTTCTCAAATAGATAAGGTATCCTAGTGGGGTCTCTCGATATACACAAGGTATGTGGGAGCTCAAAATGGTAGTAGTGTTGTGTAATGCACAACCGTTCACAAGGGGCTTCCCTATATACAATCAAGTACATGAAGTACCTTTCTATATACCTCAAGGGTACGTGAAAGGCCGTTCGATATACCAATGGTACGTGGAAGAACCACGCGAGTCCCAAGATGTAGTGCGGACGAGTAATGACAGCTCCTACGCTTAACGACGCCTGAACACGTCTCTAGCCTATCACTCAAATTGCTATGTAAAATTTTAAGCCTATAATTACCGTTAATTTTAAAGTGGGCGGTTAGGTGAATGCATGGAATTTTGATAGAAAAATAAAACCATGCAGATATGTAGATGCAAATATTTCACTTTACCGTTCGAGGTATGCCTACTTACGGGAGAGAGAGAGAGAGTAATTTCTTTTCGTTTTGAAAACAAAAAATTCCCAAACAACTACTTTGAACAAATCAAATCCGAAGATAAGCAACACATTCCAAACTCATTTTTCTTTTTGAAAGCAATCAGATGGGTAAGAGTCTCTTTTCCTAAAAGAAAAACAACAAGCACTCTACATGCATATGCAATCTATTTTTTTGATTTTTCTTTTAAACATAGATAGATCTAACTTAAAACTACACTATTTTTTCTTTTGATGAGATAATACTAATGCAAGAGAGACAAAAGAACAAAGGGAACCTAAAAGCTTGTGAATATATTTTAATTAAATCAAACATTATGTAAATGGATAAAATTTAAGGTTTGACATACTTGGCTTCCCATTATAATTGGGATTTGATACAATGGGACTAAAAATGATCATGTGAAGAACTATGTTGGCTAGACTTGGTTTAATTTGGATAATTGTTATAATTATACTTTTAATAAATATGTATATAAAAAATAATTGTAAGTTGAAACTTTAATATTTTAAAAATCAATAAAATTAAATAATAAACTATAAAATATATTTATATAAAAAACTCATTAGTAATGAATCTGTGTTCTTTACCTATATGGAAAGAATACATTGTTAATATGAACTAAGCTTTTATTAATTGATTTGTAACCATAAAACCCTATAGGTTTAGCTTGATCATTATGTTATTGTTTTAAGAGGTGGGAGTTTTCAATTTGTGATCTTTTTACATAACACAACTTATTGAGATGTGTTATAATTATCCAAGCCTTCCAACCATCAGTTCAATGAAGTGATCTCAAAAGTGAATTGTTTATTTATAACACATGCGATCTAGGAGCATCTCCCATTTTACTAAAATTAAACTTCCTCAAATTCTCAATGAAAGGTTATAGTTGCATATAGCTCACTAAGATCTTTCCGATGATACTCATTTTGTCAAAATTGGACTTCGTATGAGAAAGTTATGTCATTTTGAGGTTTTGACCTTGGAATAATTGGGAGTTGGAAGTTTACTCAATGAATGCCAGAAACTGTGCAAAAGGCTTGCAACAATGTATTTATTAATCATTAATCGAAAGATATAGATTACAATGGCATGAATAGCCAAGCAATTTGAATCCAAGAGTGGTCATTCGAATTGAGTGCATGAGAGTGGCTTACTTGTCAGTTAACACCACTCGTCACATTAGTTAACCACTTAACTTCAACATAATTGACTCTAATAGACTCAGAGGTAATTTATACTGAGTCTAACTGAATAGAATTCAATTGCATGCCAACAAGTAGGTGGAGGCACCTATCCGATTTCGGTTAGCTGAGATAAACTGAACTGAGTCACCAAAATTAGGTGAGGGAGCCTTTAACACTCCAAATAACTAAATTTAGCTCAAAATTAGGTCAAATCATGAGAAAGGTGCCTTTAGCACTGCAGTTAACTGAAAAGTAGGTGAAGCATCTCCCAGTTGACTGAGTGGGACGCATAAGTCAAGAAAATCAACCTATATTTTCCTTGATTGAAGGAGGAGGCTTAGTTAGGCTCCTCGATTGAAGGAGGAGATCCAGATCACTGAAGGTGATGAGATGTTGATGATGCAATCACATGTTTGAGTTAAAAACTTAAGATAAGTGGTAAATTAGGCTTAATTAAGCCAAATAATTGTGTGGTTGGAAAATGAATCCAACATCAAATGTTGACCTTAGATGTCATAAGTCAGAAGTTAGGAGTCAGAGTGTATTTGTTTGTCGATTGGATTGAAAACATCGACTGGAAACCTCCAACGTCGGGGTCAGAACAGTTGGAAAGTTGACATCAAAAAATCGGCTTCAAACAGTTGGCATTAGAGCCAGTTGGGGCGGTAAAGATTGACAGTCCAATTTTCTCGACGACATATTTAATCAAGGATTCCAGTTTAATCTGGAGATTTCAATTGTGGATTTGGTTTTCCATATTTGTTGATATTTTTGGATGAGGATCTTTTGACTTGATCCTCATTTTCGTGTCATTTTACTCTTGATTTGGGCATGTATTCTTATCCTTCATTACATCTTACGCATTGAGATTGATTTTTTTCCAAGTTGGACACTTTATCCACATATCTCTACTGGTCAAATCCTTCTATTTAACAATTGCATACAATATCGGTAGGAGAGGAGAAGGGGTACTTAGAAACTAGCAGTAGATAAGCTGACATAATAGAAGGACCACTGAGAGACAATTAGATATAGGATGGATTCTCCAGTGCTTGAAGATAGTGTGTTTCATATGAATGTTTAAGGTATTGCGTTGGTGTTTAGTCTTTGTATCAATTGAGGTTGGGCTCATTCATTCTCCATGTAATTCATGTAACAATTTATTCCATTTAAAGAATTAATATATTGGTCGCACTGATAGTGGACCTGGAGACGTAGGCATTCTAAGTCGAACTTCGTTTCAAAGTTACTGCCTTTAATTTCATGGTTGCAATCCATGCTTATCTTCATAATGATGTTTGTATGTTCTCTTTAAAGTGTATTGTTATGACTTATTGAAGTTTAGAAATCAAGAATAGATTCACTTTTAAATTATTTCTTGGTTAAGTAAAAGATCTCGGTGTTTCCAAATCAACATGTTTTAACGAAATTAATGTGAAACATTTTCAATTCAATTTCTAATTGTTTAGTTGAATTGATCATTTTGAAGGTTTTGTTAGTTATAATGCATCATTCAAGGTATCATTAATTAATTTAGGTAGTGCTCTAAAATATTAAAGATCACAAATTGAATTTTCACATCTCTTAAAAGAGCAAAATTATCGAATTAACACTATGGGTTTTATGGATAAAAATTGATTAATGGAAACTTTGTTCAAGTTGTCAATATATTCTTCTTTATATGTACTAGGATAACATGTGCTTGCTAATGTAAAATTATGTTTGTAAATAATTCAATTCAATTATTTATCTTTTATACTTATTTCAAATTAATAAACTAGCATAGATCCATCTTGATTCCTTGATTCCGGATCTATCAAGATTCGAGAGGGATCAAATCGTTTGAAATGTAAATCCATTTTAGAGTCTTAAACTTAGGAAAAGTTTGCATTTTAAAGAATTTGATCCCTCTTGGTGCTTGATAGAGCCAAAATCAAGATGAATTTATGCTAATATAATACCACCCATATATCAACGTTGCAAAATCATTTACTCTAACTTGTAATCATCATCACATATTTCCTCTTCTTATACATATTACAAAATCATTTACTCATTTTGTGGAGCATGTCATGTTCCTCATATATTCTCTTTCTCTTATATACAAATATTGCCTTAATGCCACCCACTATATTCTTTCTCCCAAACTATTCCCTTAATACAACCCACTATATTGCTTTGTTATATCTTAACATAGTCCTCACATGTTGATAATACCACCAACTCTATTCTTTTTGTTATATACATATATTGTCTTAATACCACCCACTTGATTACTTTATTATATCTTTGACATAGTCCTCAAATGTTGATATCATGTTAATCAACATTTGATGTGATACCTAGTTATTATTGCATTGGTGTCGAATTTATTAACTTACATATTTAGGTTCTTGGGGGATTTTTGAGTGTGTTGGATCCATTTTAACCTTCCAAAAACCAATTAAAACATTGGTTGGTTCAAATTTTATAAACACAATTTCATCAGTTTCCGGTAAAAAAAAACAAATCTCGTCATCCAATAGAAATAGTCGCGTCTTTAGATAACTTCTATTTACTGTGTTGTAGTCTAAAAAATTGATGATTTCTACATAAATATGATGACTTTAATGGAAAGATTTTTTTAAAATCCAGAAGAAATTTTGGAAAATCATTGTTATAGCTGTCAAACTTACATATTTAGGTGCCTCATCAGTTTTTGAGTGTGCTAGATCCATTTTTGCCTTCAAAAAACTGATTAAAACATGGGTTGGTTCATATTTTAGAAACACAATTTTATCAATTGTCAAGGAAAAAACTCATCGTCCAATAGAAATCGTCGAGTCTTTAGACAAGTTCTATTTACCAAGTGCCATAGTCTAAAACTTGGATGATTTCTACTATAATTAGATGATTTTTTTTGTAGGATTTTCAGAAAATCCAGTAATTGTTTTGGAAAATTGTTGTTACATCTATCAAACTTACATATTTAGGTGTCTCAAGGAATTTAAGTGTGTTGGATCCATTTTCGCCTTCAAAAATCGATTAAAACAGTAATCGTTTAATATTTTAGAAACACGATTTTTCCTGTTTCTGGGGGAAAACTCGTTGTCCAATAGAAATCGTCGAGTCTTTAAACAACTTCTATTTACTTTTTCGTAGCCTAAAACTTCAATGATTTCTATGAAGATTTAGTAAATTTTGTGGCAGTATTTTTAGAAAATATGGAAGAAATTTTGGAAAATCATTGTTACAGTTGTCAAACTTACATATTTTAGATGCCTCAATGGTTTTTGAGTGTGCTGGATCCATTTTCGTCTTCAAAAAAAAAACGGGTCGGTTCATATTTAGAAACACGATTTCATCAATTTTCGAGGAAAAACTTATCGTTCGATAGAAATCTTGGAGTCTTTAGACAACTTATATTTTCTTTGTCATAGTCTAAAACTTCAATGATTCCTAGAGAATTCGATGAGTTTTTTGGAAATATTTTCAGAAAATCCGGTAGAAAATTTGGAAAATCATTGTTACAGCTATCAAACTTACATATTTTAGTTGCCTCACGGGTTTTTGAGTGTGTTGGATCCATTTTTTCCTTCAAAAAATTGATTAAAGCACTGATTGTTTTAGATTTTAGAAACACAATTTTGCCTATTTCTGGGGAAAATGCGTCGTCTGATAGAAATTGTTGCGTCTTTAGACAACTTCTATTTACTTTGCTGTAATCTAAAACTTTGACGATTTCTACCAGAATTCAATGATTTTTTTGGTAGGATTTCTAGAAAATCTAGTAGAAATTTTTGAAAATCATTGTTACAACTATCAAACTTATATATTTTAGGATCCTCAGGGGTTTTTGAGTGCGTTGGATCCATTTTTTCCTTCAAAACACCGATTAAAACATTGGTTGGTTCATATTATAGAAATACAATTTTTTCGATTTGCGGGGGAAAACTCGTTGTTCAATAGAAATCGTTGAGTGTTTAAACAACTTCTATTTACTTTTCCGTGGTCTAAAACTTTGATGATTTCTACCAGAATTTGAGGATGTTTTTAGAATTATTTTAAAAGAAATACAATAGAAATTTTGGAAATCGTTGTTACAACTGTCAAACTTACATATTGTAGGTGCCTTAGGGGATTTGGGTGTGTTGGATCCATTTCCGCCTTTAAAAACTTATTAAAATATTGGATGCTTTAGAAGCATGATTTCACTAGTTTATGGGGAAAAACTTGTCATCCAGTAGAAACCGTCGAGTCTTTAGACGACTTCTATTTACTTTTTCGTAGTCTAAAACTTTGACGATTTATACTAGAATTCATTTAGTTTTTTGGCAGAATTTTTAGAAAATATGATAGTAATTTTGGAAAATCATTGTTACATTTGTCAAACTTACATATTTTAGGTGCCTTACAGGTTTTTTGAGTGTGTTGGATCCATTCCACCTTCAAAAGACTGATTAAAACACTAGTTGGTTCATATTTTAGAAACGCGATTTTGCCAATTTTTCAGGGAAAAACTCATCATCCGATAGAAATTGTTGATTCTTTAGACAACTTCATCTAATTTTAGTATACAATTTAGATGCACTAAAATTTAATCAATGTTTAATATAATAAATACAATTTAGTTGCATTAAAATTTAATTAATGTTAAATAAAATGAATTTTTTTTAACTGAAATGGTTAAGGAGCTTTTATATAAAATGAAAAACAAAGATTACAGAGTTCTGAAAACAGATTGTTCCCAAAGGAGGACCACGTCCATGAATCATTGTTTTTCCTTTACCAATCTATACTTATCATGATAATTTCATGTTCTATGGAGACTGTATCTCCTTACTAACTTCCCAAGAAGGAAAATACAAAAACAAAACATTGCATAAAGAAAATGAAGAAGCACAATGTTATGGTATCCAATTTCTCTTATAGACCTTTTGATCGCAAACTAAGACGCCACAGTCGATACCAACTCCCTTGTTAGCCATTGTGTCCGCTTGTTGGTTATTTGCTCTCATGCAGGGTAATTTTTAGGGGCGAAATTTCACCAATTGGATATTTTTTGGGTTTTCTTCAAAAAATAAATTCGTTATTTGGTCATTTCTAGTGTTTAATATCGACTATATTTACAAAAAATATATGTTTTAATCACAATATTCGCCAAAATTTACACATTTCAGTGTTAATTTTAGGTTTCATATTTAATATTCGCTTACCTATCTATAAACATGTTTTTTTCAAACCAAAACAATCGCCTAGAATTCTATACTTTAGTATAATATTAGAATCCTTAAAAAATACCCCCCGAGTCTCGACACGTGGAGGAAGTTGATAGCATTGTATTAATTTACAATGCATTTTAGGAGATGATGTATCTTGGTAGCTGGATTCTTACGATTCTTCGTCAGATTTCTCGCTTCCCTTAAGACCATAATCGAATCACCAAATACCACCAATTCGTCAATGTCGACATTCCTTGCTACCTCTAGACCTTTGATTAATGCTATCCATTATGTACCATTATTTGTCTTTTTGACAATTCCCCAAGCGTACTCTTTCAACTTGTTTCCCTCATAGTCGAAGAAGACTCCACCCGCACCTTCCAGCCCAGGGTTTCCTTCCGAGCCTCCGTTAAAGAATAAAGAACTGCAACCAAGTTTCTTCCACTATATTTTGAAATCTTCAAAGTTCATTCTTAGTTTCCAATTCTGTGATATGGGTCTTTTGGAGGGAGGGATCCAGGGGAGAGAAAAGGAGGGGACCAAAAATCGGAAGCCCAAAGTCTTTCCTCTACTGTCAAGGTTTCTTTGTTGATGTTAATCATTCCCCTCGTGGATAAAGCCTCCACCCAGAGTGCCTTTGCAGAGGCTAGAACTTTACACGGACTAGTATTTTTTGATCGAATATCTCTTTATTTCTTGTTGTCAATATCTTCTAGCAGATGTATTTTGGGAGAGCTTCCCATGCTCCTACAAAATTAGGTTTGTTTGAAAGGGATCCATGGTAGTAGTCTTTCCAGCAAGCAAAAAGATCATTCCAGTTTGTTGTCCAGGTCAATTCAAAATGCATATATTTATAAGCTTGATGACATGCATCTTGGGAAAATTTACACTCTATAAAGAGATGTTCAAGAGAATCTTCTGATTCTTTACAAAGAATACATCTCAAGGGACCTTCGATGCCTCTTTTCCTCAAGTTCTTCGCGGTTAGCGTTTTGCGATGAGAAAGAGTCCAGAAGAAGGCATTGGTTTTTGGCAGCCCGTCCTTACACCAAACTTTATTCCAGTTCTTGTCCATGATGTTGTTGTTTTGTAAGCCGTCCACTGCATGATATCCCTATTTTACAGAGTAAGAGATCGATTTTCCCCAACCTCTTCTATCAGTCAGGTTACAATGTACTAGGGCTAACCCATGAAGCATAGAAATAAGGGCATTGTAGTCTGGAAGTAGGTGATCTGAAATCTCTAGGTCAATCCATCCATCCCATCTTCAACGATTGGCCCAGAATCAGAGGTCATATAAGGTGGAGATATTTAAATGAACCATCTGTTGCTTGAGTTCTAAAAATGCCTGCAAGAAATCGATAGGGGAAGTTGGTCCTAAGTTGTCTTTCCAAACCTTTATATGTTTTCCACTTCCCAGTATCTAGTAGAGATGGTCTTGTAAGATATACGCTGTCCCTTTACATAAATCCCATATTGGAGTTCCATTTTTGTCTTGGTCAATCTTATCCTCACATATTCTTCTAGTACCATTCATATATATTTTTTGAAGAATCTCCTTCCACCAAGAATTTTTCTAGATACAATTCTCCAAAGGATTTTAGCTCCCAATGCTAAATTCATTATATTTGGATCTCTTACTCCAGCACCTCTGCATATTTTTGGCCTGCAAACCGTTTCCCAATTCACCAAGTGAAATTTGTTTGGGTTACTTGATTTTCCTCCTTGCCATAATAATATTCTGATTTCTCTAGTGACATCTTTCATTATTTTCTTATGAGCCAAAGAGATTGAGCAGGAATAGATGGGATAGGTAGAGAGAATGGAGTTGATGAGAACTAGATTTCCAGCTGGATTAAGCCACCTTGTCCCCAAAGAGGTGATTTTATTTTTGATCTTTTCGACCAAACCTTACCAATCAACAACCCTTTTTCCCTTTGAAGATTGGGATCCCGAGGTAATTGAAAGAATTCCATGTTACGTTTCCTTCGAACCTGGGGGTCCTTTCTATCCTTGCCAAAGTCCAAGGGGGTAGTTCCATCCGCAAACTTTTGACTTAGTAGAATTCACTTTGTCGTCAAAGGATTTTAGGAAGGCAGATAAGGCACAATTAAATCTCTCTGTAGTGATAGAAGGTGCACCCCCGAGTAGAATGGTGTCATCAGAAAAGTGTGCATGATTGATAGCTTTGATTCCTCTAGCTATCTTCAATCCTTTTAAATCTCTGGAATCTTGCAAATGTTGAAGCTTCATGCTCATTGATTCTTCCACCAAAAGGTAAAGGAAATGGGACATAGGGAAACCTTTCCAAATACCCCTAGTATCTTGGAAGAACTTAGTAGGTCTTCCATTCACTAACAGAGTGATACAAATACTGTCGATACAAGCTTTTACCCATCTAACAAATATTTTGGAAAAAAAAAATTTGGACATGATTTCAAAGAGAAAAAAATTATTTACTCTGTTAAATGCATTAGCCATGTCTAGTTCAATAGCCATACCTTGTTGCTTTATTTCCATGTTGGAGTGGATAGCTTCCTTAACGATAATAATATTGTCGAGTATTTGACGCCCGACTACAAAACCTCCTTGCGAGTCTGAGATGAGACGACCCATTATGCTTTTCATTCTAGTGGCCAAGATTTTTGAAAGGATCTTCTATGAGGTGTTGCATAAGGAAATTGGCCTGAATAAATCAAGTGATAGAGCGATTTTTTCTTTTGGAATTAAGGCCGGGAAGGATGAGTAAGTGGCCCCACCAAGCTTGTATTTTTTTCCTTGCCCAATTTAATATTCTTTTCAGGTCTTCTTTTATAATTTCCTGCACTTCTTTATAGAATTTTATGGTAAAACCGTCTGGTCCAGGCGCTTTATTAGCGTGAAGGGCCCATATTTCATTTTTTTATCTCATATTCCATAATAGGTTTTGATAGGTCTCTGTTCTCTAGTTCAGTGATGAGCGAGGGTATTCCAGAAAGGAGGTTGGCTTGTACTTCCAGATTAATCTCATTGTTGTCAAAATAGAGATCTCGAAAATGATTGAAGGCGTGATCTTTTATTTCCTCCTGCCCAACAATATTATTCCCATTTTTATCTTTCAGGTCCTTTATAGCACTAAAACTATGCCCAGCCTTGGTTTGCTTATGGAAATACTTTTTGTTTCTATCTCCTCCTTTTAGCTGCAACTATCTGGACTTTAATCTCCATACTTCTTCCTCTTTCCTTGCAACGTTTAACATTTTCGTATTCAACTCGTTTTTGTGGATCATAAACGTAGAAGTCACCTCATCATTCTCCATATAGGAATGGAGAGCGACAAAATGTGTTTGAAATTTAATTTTGAGATGACTTGGATTCTTAAAAACGAATTTCACCCAGCTCTTAAGAACATAGCGCATAGATCTAAGTTTTGATTCCCAAATAAAGTTGGGTGATCCAAAGCAATGAAGGTTCTACACGTTTTGAATTAAATAAAAAAAATCATCTTGCAACCAGATCGGATTGAAGTGAAATGAAATGGGCCCAAGATTTACCGGTGGGGATAAGGTTAAGGAGATAGGCTTGTGATTGGATACTGTTGAAGGGAGGGAAAGAGAGGCTGGGAGGAGATGTTTTTGAAGGAATGCAGAACTTACCAGGAATTTGTCCAATCTTGTTGTAATATGACCTATTCCAATTCTTTTGTTTCTCCATGTGTACTTCTCGTTCTTCAAAGGAATATCTAGCAAGTCCATATCTGAAATCAAATCCTCCATCTTCTCAGCAAATGGATCCTTGAACTTTGTCCGTCCACGTTTCTCCCGATGCGACTTAGTAGTATTGAAAATCCCCAACAATAATAAGGTATTTTCCTCACAGATACTCTTTTAGCTTAGAAATATCTTCCCAAAATATTATCTTGTCCCTATAATGTGTTGGCCCATATACATTACAGATTTATAGTGAATTTAAATCATCCTTTTCCTGGATTTCTGGTAGGAGCCAATGATGGATTTCCCTAATTGATTTTATCGAAAATTTGCTTGAAATTAAGGTGGTTATTCCCCTAGATGCTCCTCTGGAGCTTATGGCTTTACCTTGGAAATTTTTCAAGAAAAGACGTGAGAGTTCCATAGCCTCCACATCCGACATTTTTGTCTCTTGGATTAGTAGTATGTTTGGCCTATCATATTCTAATATATCTTTTATTTCTTCTACTTTGCTTGAGCCTCCCAACCCCCTGCAGTTCCAAGAGACGAATTTCATTAATTCTTGAGTGATTGAGATTCTTCTTGGGATCTACCATCCATTTTTTACCCTCCTAGGTTTTTAGGATACTAGAGAAGTTTCGTTTCCTTGAGGCTTCGTTGTCTTCCCAGTTCTATATCTCTTTCTGCTTCTTGTTCTCTATGGTACCTTTGTGACTTTCTTCCTCTAGTGTTCAGTTGCATAACTACATCACCAATTCCTGAGAACCTTGTGAAGGGGATTGTTCTGGGGTGAAACCCTACGGTGTGACTTTGTTGTGTTTTACCATCTCTACCCAAGATCCCCCTGGTGTTGTGGACACTTAAAGTGCTACAATCCTTTCATTTCTGGGAGACGGGGGAGGAATACTAGTAGATGCAAGAATATCTTCTTCTTCTATTTATGATGATATGGTTTCCGAGGATGGGATTTGTCCCTCTTCTGTATGCAATGCCTGAAATTGGTTTCTAATCGAAGCTTCTTTTTCTTTCGTGAGGCTTATCCTTGCTTATTTTTGGCTGCAAGCCACTTGATAATGGGACTGGTGGAGGCATTTTTCTTCCCCTCTTTACTTGCTGCCATCCTTCCTCTTGATTTTTTTTGGGAATTTCTTAAGTTTCGTTTGGGAAATTTTTGACAAAATGACCATATTCATTGCACTTCTTGCACTTAAAAGGTATTTGGTCGTAATCTACCTTTTGCATGTGCTCCCATCCATCCATGTACATGTTTACAACTTCTGGCAAGCCTTTTTCTAGATCTACTTCCATGCAGATCCTTGCACAGGAAAACAAATGACCATTTGGTTCCACTTTGTCGATATAATTGCCAAGAGAGTTCCTGATTGCTTGTAGAGTTTCATCATTCCAACAATGTAAGGGGAGGTGGGGGAGACAAACCCAAACAGGAACTGATGATGGCACATCTTTTTCTGGATCAAAATTTAAACTTCAACGATTTAGATATAAACCATGAAGACCTATGAAGTAAGGTTCGTTGCTGAAGATGAGATCTCTATCGACTTTGTTTTCAAACTAGAAGGTAAAAATCCCCTTCCCACAGAAACAATGTTGTAGGCCCCCAGAGACCAAGGGCATCTAGTTCTTGTTTATCCATGCGTCCATAGTTTTTAGCGAGGGCCAAATTCCAGTAAACTAGCCTATGCAGCCTTTCTCACTCAATGCAAGGGCTTTCAACCTTGAAGCTGCATACATGATCTAGATTCGAGGAGCGGATGCTGTTAGGTTAAAACGAGCATCATTAAATAACAATATGCGAGAAAATAAACATTGCAAGCAACATTCAAGATAACACACAATATACCCTGGAAACCCCATGCGAGCAAAACCAACATCAATGAAGATCTTCATTACATGGCCAAAACTGGCCATCCGGACCAAGTGAGCTAGCCACCGCTCACATCCAGGCCACTTTACAATGGAGTCGCCTCAAGCCTTATAAAGGCTTCATCACATGCAATACCATGGGAAAATACCATGGGCTACAACAAACCATGTTCCCAAACCATGTGCTAGACCTAAACCACCTTCAACTCAATCCCGAGTCAAGGTTAACCTTAACAATCCCCCCTTTAAACTTGACTTGGAGTAATCACCAACTCCCCTCAAAGTTTTACCGAGGAATCTCACATACACCCCCCTATCACCTAGGTCTATCTCCCAACTTTACCGGTGAGTTACCAGGGGTATGCATGCCTTACCATGTCTTACAGCCATATGCCCATGCAAAATGCTCCATTACATTTTTTTATGTGTCTTCATGGTGAATTTTCCATCACCATCCGTTGATTCATCCTCTTGCTTTATTGCTCGTCTAATTTGTCATTTTTCCAGGGCCTGCATGATGCCCAACACAATGCCCCATCTCCTTCGCTTAACCTCTACGTGATTGTAGTGATATGTCTCCCCGTGATCTCCATGATCACATGCAACAGCATTGTAATACACCTGCAGATAGCGATGATGCACTCAGCAGATCTTCTCCTTTGTGTAAGATGGCTCAGCAAATCTATCTGTATCAGATCTCATGCGGCCACAACTAGATCTAGTCAGATCTACCATTTTTGGGCATCCTATGCGGACTGCCCCCGCTCAACTCTACACATACAATATTTTCCATAGCACATGCACATACCAACACCAACAAGCATAACCAAGCCAAACCATGGCTCTGATACCAGTTGTTAGGTTAAACCAGCAACATTAAATAACAATATGCGAGAAAATAAACATTGCAAGCAACATTCAAGATAGACACAATATACCCTGGAAACCCCATGCAAGGAAAACCAGCATCAATGAAGATCTTCATTACATGGCCAAAACCGACCATCTAGACCAAGTGAGCTAGCCACCACTCACATCCAGGCCACTTTACAATGGAGTTGCCTCAAGCCTTATAAAGGTTTCATCACATGCAATACCATGGGAAAATACCATGGGCTACAACAAACCATGTGCCCAAACCATGTGCTAGACCTAAACCACCTTTAACTCAATCCCGAGTCAAGGTTAACCTTAACAATACCAAATGTTAGGGTTAACCTTGACTCGGGATTGAGTCAAAGGTGGTTAGGTCTAGCACATGGTTTGTTGTAGCCCATGGTATTGTCCCATGGTATTGCATGTGATTAAGCCTTTATAAGGATTGAGGAGGCTCCATTGTAAAGTGGCTTAGAGGTGAGCAGTGACTAGCTCACTTGGCTCGGATGGCTGGTTTTGGCCATGTAATGAAGATCTTCATTAGTGCTGGTTTTCCCCGCATGGGGTTTCTAGGGTATATTGTGTGTTTATATGTGGTTGCTTGTGATAATGTTTATTTCTCGCTCATTATTATATTGTATTGCTCGTTATAATCCTAACAATTGGCATCAGAGCCATGGTTTGGCTTGGTTATGCTCGTTGGTGTTGCTATGTGTGTGTGCTGTGGAAAATATTGTATGTTCAGAGCTGAGCGTGTGTGAAGATAGCGATGATGTTTCAATTCTTTGGCCCCATTCTGCTTGTGTGATCGTTGCACATGATTAAAGCACCCTGGCCAGTGGTGACAGCTCGTTGAATGAAGATGGCATTGTAGTTGCATGAAAAATCCAATGTGGAGAAAGGCTGCATGTTTCTAGATCTGTGGATCTGATTGCGGCAAGCATGGCATTTGAAAGGAATGTAAGGCATAAAAGGGCGAGCATGGAAAGCGAGAGGATGAAGCAACAGATGGTGATGGTGTAGGGTGTAGTCATCATGAAGACACATGAAAAAAAAAATAATGGAGCATTTTGCATGTAAATGGGCATATGGCTGTAAGACCTGGTAAGGCATGCATACCCCTGGTAACTCACCGAAGTCGGGAGATAGACCTAGGTGATATGGGGATGTATGTGAGATTCCTCAATAAAACTTTGAGGGGAGTTGGTGATTACTCCAAGTCAAGTTTAAAGGGGGGAATGTTACGGTTAACCTTGACTCGGGATTGAGTCAAAGGTGGTTAGGTCTAGCACATGGTTTGGGCACATGGTTTGTTGTAGCCCATGGTATTGTCCCATGGTATTGCATGTGATTAATCCTTTATAAGGCTTGAGGAGGCTCCATTGTAAAGTGGCCTGGAGATGAGCGGTGACTAGCTCACTTGGCCTAGATGGCCGATTTTGGCCATGTAATGAAGATCTTCATTGGTGCTGGTTTTCCCCGCATGGGGTTTCCAGGGTATATTGTGTGTTTATATGTGGTTGCTTGTTATAATGTTTATTTCTCCCTCATTATTATGTTAATGATGGTATTTTTAACCTAACAGATGCTCGATTGAAAAAATTCACATCGCTGGAATCCAGAGCAGAAGGAGGCGAGGGAGGCGTGGAAGCCACCAGAGCCCTAAAGGCTTCATGTAAAATGAGTCGGCATTCCTCCATACTCAGATCCATTCGAGAAGCTGCCCCTGATGAGAGCTAGGAGCACCAAACCCTAGCTCAACAATTACCGTGATTGATTCTACATTGATACAGATCCTATTCTCTAAGAAGTTCGAAATATGTCATGCTCTTTCAAGGCTTCACATAACTTCCACATGGCGATTTTTGCACTGGTTCACTGTTGTGCTAAAATTGGTTAAATATAATCAATTTTGAATGATATATTGATAGGATTTCACTTTTATCTACATAGTTCTTACGAAATTTTAAAGTAGTAGTCTAAATATTAGAGGTTTTTATCATTTTCCTTTTTTTTACTGCCTTGTTTTTCAGGGAATACAGTAGAAATTTTAAAATGCATATGATAGTTGTTAAACTTGCATAATATTGGTGGGGTATTTGACTATGCTGAATCTATTTATGCATTGGAAAATATGATTTGAGCACTTGAAAATTTAGATTTTGGAAAAAAAAGAATTACACCAAAAAATCCAAAACATCTAACAAATAGACTACTCCATTTTTAAATATAAGAATAAACAATTTGGATTAAACTAAATTAAAATGGAGCAATTTATTTATTCTACCTTTTAAACCTTTTTATAGGTTTTGGTTGGAATCTGGTAAATTTCTTTTGGTAAAATCCAAAGTTAGAGATGTTCAAATTATGTTTTTGAATGAATAAATAATTTGAAAAGAATATAGAAATTTATATTTGATGAATATCTTTAGAATTTTCTTGTTTATAACATGAAAAAAATATTATTTATTAATTCATTTCATGTAAGCAAGATATATATATATATATATATATATACTTTTTTAAATTAATGTTATATTTATATTTTTAAAAATTAATTTATTATAATAATAATTATTAACATCCGCTCACCAAATTTATATACATATATAAAAAAAAATTAAATTAATTAATTTTATAACCATAATTATTATAATTTTTCATCATCCAATTCTATCCCAAAAAAACCTACAAAGAGGGAAAAGGGAAAATTTAAAATGTTGTTAGTAATCCGTTTTATATTTTCCTCACTTTTCACTTATCACTTTTCTACAATGCTTCCCTAGTCCCGACCAATTCACTTTATAGGAGTTTCCCCATCCTTTTCCTTTTCATAATTTATACACTTTTAAATAAATAAGCAAATTGTTTTTAACATCATTCATTTTTTAATATTTTTAAATTAATTAACTACTTTTTTATTTGTTTTAATTATTTATAAAAAATTATTTTATTTTATATAAATCTTAAATATAAATTATACATCAATTCATATTATACTTTCACATATATCTAATTTTATTTTCTTAATATTTTAAAATAAATAAATTAGATTCTAATTTTTTAATTATATTATAAATTTTATTTTATTTTATAAATCTTACATATAAATTAGTAACTAGATCTATTATATTTATTAGTAACTAAATCTATTGTTTATTTTGTTTATGTGATATTTTTATTTTATTTAATTTTTGTAATTGAGAATTTATCTTTTTGTATAGTAAGTTTTGTTGACAACATAATAGTACGGTAAATTTGAGCTTTATTCAGCTTTAGTTTGGAAGTGAGAATGTTTTTCTCAGCAATAAGTTCTGAAGGGCATACTCTTAGGAAACAATACAACAACCTCTAACAAGAAATCAAATGTACACCTTTACAGAATCAATTATAAAGCCTTACTGTTGCCTCACAACCTCAGGTTTTATAGTTATATAATGATTGTAAGCTTGTTTTATTGATGATGACGATGATGATGATGATGGTTAACGTCCACTGAGACCAAAATTTGGTTTATCGGACCTACAGAAACGAATTATTTAGTTTGTTTTAAAATTGTATTCCTATGCTCAAAGAGCTTGGAGAGAAGCGTCCTGAGCTCACTATAATTTTGACATGTTAAAAGGCTAGGAAGGTCGGTATTGCAACAAAGATTAAGAAACTAAGATCTAATGTGGGTGTGTGCAGGGCACTCTAAGAGGAAGTGATTTTCATCTTCAATGTTAATATTCTCACAGAGATGGCAGATCCTTTCCACCCATGGTGTTTTAGGAACTGCCCAATGACCTGTTTCACTATGAAGATCATGAGAGTTCGTTCTTATCTTGGCTATATTAATTTTTTTATTTGAACTAGCTAAAACAGAGAGAAATTTTTGATCTTCTAGAGTAGGGTTGATGACCTCCTTATAATATCTTAATTTTCTTTTAGCCTCTAAATTTTTCTCACACCACATTTTCTCTTTAAGCTTAGAAGTAACAATATTTTTAATGTTATTAATATTTTGCAATGCAACATTTTCATCGATCTCCCAATGGTTTAACCAGGCCCTGGTATCTTTATACCAACCTCGCTTGAGCCTTAGGTGGTTTTGGCTGGAATTTAAAGCTAGCTTAGGAAGTCTATGTTCTCCCATGTTATTGATTTTGTGCTTGTACAACAGAAGCCTAGTCATAGCTAGGCTCTCAATAGGGGAAAGACCCACTTCTACAAGCAGACTAGGATAGGGTGTATTACTTTTAATTTTGAGGTTATACGTTATAAAACGCTTTTGGATTTGCTCAATCTTTCTCCAGGATTCTCTAGAGATGCTACAACCCCAAACCTCACAACCATACAAGATAACAGGAGTGACTAAAGTTTCAAAGAGGAGCTTCTTTTAATCCCACATCACAAGGTTTGCTTCTTTACAACTATTTTCAAGACCAAAATAAGCTTTCCATCCTCCTTTAATCCTTTTCTCAATTCTATAGTTCTAGCTGAACTTGTGATCAATATCAATTCCTAGGTATTTGTAAGAATACACTTCCTCCAAGTTGCTATTGTCATACCCATGGTAGAGAAAAAATCCTTAAGAAGTCTTAGTTTCTTATCAAGATCAGATGGACACCTTGCCAAAAGAACAATATCGTTAGCATAGAGAAGAAGGATGATGACTTTTCCAGCTAAGATCGTGCCAGCACAACCTGTTTCCTCTAAACAACCTTCTAGATTATCGATGTAGATGCCAAATAGGGTAGGGGGGAAACCTTGTTTAACTTCGATATTACACTTAATAGATTTCTACCCCACTCATTTCTCTTAAGCTTGGAAATGACATTCTCGTATAACCTTATTGCGGTAGCTCTCAACTCGAAAGGGGTCTTTAGCTCTTCTAATCTATTCCATAGGTTATTTCTAGGTACCGTAATGAAATCCTTTCTAAAGTCCACAAAGCAACAAAAGAGATTGGGTTTATCATTATGACATTCCTCCATAATGATCCTAAGTGTAACGAGGTGGTCCATTGTTGAGTGTTTCCCTCTAAAACCCGCTTGGACTTTAGCCCACTTACCTTCACTTTCAAGCCAAATGTTGATCTTATTTTCCAAAATAATACCATATAACTTGGCTAAGAGAGGGCTAATCATAATTGTCCGATAATTAGAGGGGTTATTTGTATCCCTGCTTTTTAGAATAGGGATAATGAGGCTCTGAGTCCAAGGTTTAGGGAACTCTTGCTTGACTTCTTGATTGAAAAGCTTGTGGATGCAAGGGATGAGGACATGACCTACAATTTTTAAGATTTATGCCTAGTACCCTTCAATGTCCTTAGCTTTTCCATTTTCTAGACGCTTAACCCCAAAATCTATGTCTTCTAATGAGAAAAATTCTTTTGTTGTGAGAAGGGTTTCAAAGTTATCTATGACATTTGGGGATTTATAAATCTTTTAAAGATAGGAATTCCAGTCATGTAAAGCAATTCTATTATTATCTTTAGTTTTTCTAGTTAGAATCTACCTCCAGAATTTCTTAGGAGCCACCTTAGAGAGCTGTAAGAGATTTTCTTATCTTTTATGAATATATTGCATTTTTTTTTTAGTTAGGGCCACATTAAGGCTTTGTATATTTTTATCTTGTCAATTTTAAGAGACTCATCGAGAGCTTCCTTAATTTCTCTCCTCGCACTTTTACTATCTTTATCATACCAAGGGTTGGTTTTGTTATTTCTTTTATTACTTAAAACTTCAATTGAGAACTTGTTAATAGAATATGAGAGGGTTGTAGTAAAATTATGATAGAGGTCTTATATGTTGTCTATACTTGATCAAGGAAGAAAATTAATTTTTAATTCATTTAGAAAAAGATCATTTTTATTTCTATCAAAGATTAAGTTTTTTTGGCTATAATGATTATCTTCTACGGGATCTCTATGCATGGCGGAATTCAGAGTTAGAATTAAAGGTCTATGATCTGAATAAGGCTCATGGTCATTTAACATGTCAAAATTCATTATTCCGTTGTATAAAGGGATATCGAAAATAACATAGTCTAACACGCTACTACCAAGCCCATGTATACATGTCATCTGGCTATAATTGAGTCACGTCTTTAGACTGTTGCAAATTATGAGATCTTGAGCACTACAGAGCTTGACTAGCTCATACCCAAACAAATTTTCCTCTAGATCTCTAGAGCTTCGTTTGTACCTTCCAGATAGAGTAAGGTCTTCGTCTAACCAAAGAGGGGTAGGGTTGGAATGATTTCTTAGAAGAATAGCTTGGTTGCTTGAATCTCATGCATTAAAGGCACCCATTAAGAGGATATTACCTTCACTCCTTCGGCTAGAAATATCATTCTCTAAACCATTGTAAGGACAATTTTTATCTAAATTGTTTTTCTTATAGAAGTTAAAATTAATAGGGGCAAAATAACATATTGTTATGTATTTTTTTTTTATCATTAATGCCAATATTCTCTATCCAAATATATTGGTTGTAAGGGTCTTTTTTATAAATCCTGGCATGGGGGGAGATATTCTTCCTAATGTAACAAGCTATAACCCTAATGCCTTTACGATAGGATCGCTTGTTCCAGATTGACCATAGTACAAAGCCATCTATGTTAGGGACTTTAGATTCTTCGTGATCCTAAGTTTCAACTAACAATATAATATCAACTTCATTCGAGATCCAATTTAGCTTGGGGCCTTTGTTCCATGGAAATCCCCGACAGTTCCAAGAAAGAATCTTGAGCATGTTGAATTGTTATTTATTACTATCTTTTTGGTTTCTATCTCGAATAACGGCTTTTCTATTTCTGATTATTACCCATTTTCCTTCCTTCCTAGCTTCTTTTACCTTTGGAAACTCCTTTCTTAATTCTGCTTGATCTTCTGGAATGAGATCTTCATTTATAAATATTATCGTTCCTTTTAGACTTGAGGTTTTACTAAGTATGTCATACTTATGGTCAGTAGAGCTCACCTTTATCTGGATCAGCCTTCCTTTATTCTCAGTTAATTTCCCCAACCTTGTTGCTTCTGTGAGACATGTTGTTTCAATTTGTAATCTATTATGTAATTCTGTCTGGACTATCGCTAATGTATCCTCGTCTACCTCCTCTTTCAAATCGAATATTTTAAGGTTCAAGGCCCTTTTGTTACACTCATGGTCTAATTCTATCAATTTTTCATTTCCTCTTTAATGAGTTTGATATCTAATTTACCTGCCACACTATTTAGGGTGAGATTGTTATTAACCTTTTCTTCTAGTTTTTCAATCATGTCCTTCATTTTAAGACCTTCTAAAGTATCAGCATATCCTTGTTGGGATGTTTGGTTTGTATCTTGGCTTTGTTTTTCTATTTCCTGTAATCTAATCTCTATTGTCTCCATTTTATTCTCCAATAGTTTTGTTTTATTTTCTATTTGTTTTTGGATCTTGTATTCAAGAGATGTAAATTTATTTTCCATCATGGCTTCTTATTCTTTTTGTAGCTTAACTTCTCTTTCTTCTCTACATTTCTCTAATATTACCACATACCATTTCGTTTAACATAGATTTTTAGATTCATGTTTATATTATAATATTAATATTATGAAATAAAATGAGGAAATGGGTTCGAAATTGAGTGAGAAACAAGTTGACTGGTAGGGTAACCAATCCTTGTCTTTTGGGACTTGTTGCATTGCCATCGTCATTTTTGTTTTATTGTTTTAATCATTATTAATCACTTCAAGCTAAGAGAGTTATTAATAATTATTTTTAAACAAGTATGGTTAGTCTTATGTTATTTGGTATCATACATTTTTCTTCATTACTTTGCATAAAATATATATATTGAGTGGGCCTAATGTACAGCATGAGTGGGCCTAATGGTTAAGAGCATGTGTTTCCTCTTAGGAGGTCACAGGTTCAAATCCAGAGGGGGGTAGTGTATGTACACCTCTGTAGACTTTAGCAGTTAAATCGCTGCGCAGAGGGGGGTCCCTTGTCCCACAAACAAGGGGGTCTCATACACCAATTTGGTGTCTCGCTTGGCGGTGACCTTAAAAATAGATTATTATTATTATTATTATTATTAAAAAGAAAAGCTTGGCATGAAAATTTAAAAATATATTATTTATTTAGAAAAGAAGTTTTGATAATTTTTTAACTTTATTTTAAGTAATAAAAAAATTGTTAATTTTAGTTAGTCTTATAAAAGAAGTCAAATTAAACAATAATTTTTTTATATTTTATTGCTTTATTATATCAAAGAGAAGTAAAATTAAACAATAATTTTTTTATGTTTTATTGCTTTATTATATCAAATTGTTTATAAATTTTGATGTTAGTGTAATAATGTTATTATTGCAATAACGTTAATATATTAGCATTAAAACGTTTGCCAAAGTTTTTCAGCTAGATTCTTAGGATGACACTTGTTGTTTTCTTATGCACTTGTTGCACTAATTGACACCTATTTTTCATGTTACATGTGTGATACTCTTTCTCCTCTAGATGGCATGCAAGGTAATTTCATTGCACCTCTCTACCTAAGGCAGCAATAATCTGGAGACTCGACAATATGCTATGATGTGATAGTAGCCTAAGAAAACCAATATAGTATTGAGAACGAAGAAATATTTCAGCTCTAGAGAACAACAAGAGAGACATAGAACAACCATATTGAAAGGAAGTCATTACTGGACTCTGTGTGAAATTAGGTGGACTGGAAGCTATCGAGAGCTCTTCACATAAGAAGTGACTTGATTGGTAAGTTATCTCATGCCAATCCAATAGAAAACAAGCAAGCAAAAATCTGACAATAATCCCTATCTATAATTCTTGATAGGTAATTGGGTTATGATAATGTAATAAGAGAGAATAATTAGAAAGTTATCCCTTAATTATTATTTTTAGCTCAGATAAATATTTGCACAAAATGTATGCTTCCCTTGCACACGTTTAAGTTGGTGAGCAAACTTTGGAGATGGGTAATATTGCGAGGAGGAGGTAATTGAAAATTTTCCTTGACCTTCAATGGATCAACCTCGATCCCATACTTAGAATCGATGAAACCTAGTAAGAACCCATACACCACACATAATATGCACTTATGTGGGTTCAAGCAAATACTGTAGTATTGGCATCGAATAAAAATCACCTATAAATGGGAAGGATGATATTCACGCCCCTTGGAATGAGTTGGCTGGAGTGGCCCAATTCAACTAGAAATCTAGAGAATGGGTGTTTGTGAATACAAAAAAACACATATGATGTGCCTCCACCTTCTCTAGATCTTTCTCTCTCGGAACAACAAGAACCATCTCCACAATGTGAGCAACCCAGGGAGTCAAATCAGTAAACTTGTAATGCGGACATGTAGAGATGAGGAAACTCAATATCTGTAAATGCTAGACAAGAATGAAGTTGTCCATACTGGCCCTATTTACCTAAGAAGGAAGTTGTCCATGCTAGAGATTTTTATTATTATTTGTGCTTATATATTCGAATAAACGTCAAAATATGTTGTTAAACCAACTCTACCAAATCTACTTCTACACCCATCTTTTGATATAGTTGTTTCAAAGCCATTTGATGACCAATATTTTTCATTTCAAGATCAAGAAAAAAACATCAAAATCATAGATACATTTCCTATAAGATATACTTGAAATGTATCTACCTATAATGAATCCAATGCTCTTTTTCAGTCAAAAACATACCATGCGCTCTAAAATATACTACCTGAGATTCAATGGGGGAATTGGCTCTCAAAATGCAATGATCAGATGTTGTCTTAGTAACCCTATACCTGAATCATAATCATCATCTTAACCTAGTAAACAACTTTCACTTATAAATCGGGGCTTAGGGCATGCTGTGCTTTTAAGTCAAAAGAAAGATTCTATGTGCTATCCATTAACGACGATTATGAAAAATGAACAACCCAAAAAATGTTACTTATCCATATCCATGGAGCGATGGTTATTTTAATAGGAAGACAAAAAAAAATCTATTGACTTCCAAGGTAATTAGGCTACTACACAAAGCCTTTATATTTCATGTCAATCAAATGGATTACTAAGATGGTCTTTTTATGTAGGCTATCGTGATCAATTCAAGGCCATAATATCTCATCTTGCTTGCCGTTTTTCGGCAATGGAGGCCGAACCTCGTTTGCTCCTGGTTATTGTCTGCGAGGCCGTTCCTCGCCTATCTCTGGACTGCACTTGCCACCTCAGAGTGCTCTGCTCATGGCGTACTCTAACCTTTTACCAGGTTTGACTGTCACAGGCTTCTGTCTTGGGTTCTCTATTTCTTCTCCCTTCTTTTTGGTCTCGAGTTTTGTTTTCTCTGGGTTGCAGGGCGACCCTGTGCGGACAGCCTCTTGGAGTCCCTCCCCTTCACTGGGGGACTAGTACCAACCAATATTAAAAATAAGTGGGAAGGATGTCGTTTTTCGGCTGACTGCGCAGGTTTTTGGGTCAGTTTCTGCCACCTTTGCATGGTTCTTGTGTCGTTTTTCTTTGCCTTCTTGTCTGGTTGGTTGTATGCACGGTTAGGGGTTGACTCTGAAAACCCTCGTTAGGGTCTTCCATACTCATCGGCTTCTTGTCTCTGCTTCAACGAGCTGCCTTAGGGCTCCTATCCTCTATCTATCCTCGCTTCGGGTGGATCCTAGGATTTCTCCGCCACCCCTGCATGGTCTCAGTGTCATTTTTTACTTTGATTCTTGTTTGTCAGATTGTTGGTTTGGTTTGGAGTTGACCCTGATTACTCACGCTGCTTTAAGGGTTTTATTTTTTCCTGTCCAAGGGTGGCTGCTTACATGGTTGGGGTTGACCCTTAAAACCCGCGGTGACTTGAGCGTTAGGGTTTCTCCTATACCAGGGTTCCTGTCGCTGTCTCTTCGTTTATTGACCTGGGGGTACGCCATTATCTCTCCCAATCCCGGGTGGAAGGTTCTTGTCCATTGGAAAGTGCTGACTCATCATCATTTGGGATTCTGGGCTGACTTCCGCACCAGGTATAGTAGTTTCTCCAAGGATTTGACCCCTGTTTTTGGTGGTCGAGCTCTTGGCACGGTGTTAAGGGTCATAACCTTCTCTTGCGAAGGCCGTATTGACATCCTATGGCTCCCCTTGTCACACTCTCGGGAAGTAGCTGAGGTGGACACGGCTAACTTGGAGTTCCATCTTGGTGGTTTTTAGCTCTCGGAGTATTGAATATGATTGAACGAGCACCTTCCTCATGCTTTCGGAAATACAAAATGCATCAAAGCCCAGGAGGGGCGCTATCGCTTTGTGCTAGGACACGACGTCTATCTGGACAGAGTTACATCTCTCTGTTCCCGTGCTCTGGTAGGGCATCTCGAGTATGCTCGGATGAATAAATCAGAATGGGTAGAATGGGCTACGACAAACTGGAAGCCCCTGATTGACTATGTTCCTACTATCAGCCTATTATCGAGAGGGTGGATAGTATTTGTCTTTCTCGAGGAGGCACACTGTGCTCGTATACTAGAAGGAATCTGGCGCATGGGGGATGGCTCCTTGGTCCTTGATCAATGGCACACTGGGTTCGATCCTCTCAGAGAGTGAATTACAAAACGCCACTTATGGGCTCTGCTCCCACATTTGCCTTTCCTGCTTTGGAACAAAAATGTGCTGGAAGGAGTTGAAAATTCCATCGGTCATTTCATGGCAGTGGAAATGGAATTCCTCTTGGCTTTTGATAAATGGGTGGCACGTGTTCTTGTCGAATTGGATGTTTCCCTGGGCTTACCTACTGAAGTGGAAATCTTATGTGGGGAATGTCTCTTTGTCCAGAAGCTTGACTATCTCCGGGTGCCCTTCAGATGCAGTATCTGTCATGAGATAGGACATCTGCGACGCCATTGTCCTTCCTTCCGCTCGAATGATGCTAATCTTGGCTCCGACGAACTCCTGACAGCTGGAGCTTTGATAAATTCCTGTAAAACAGACCTTTCTCCAGGTACTCTTAATGCATATCCTATCCCTACAGATTATGTCTCCGATGCTTATTTAGATGCTATTGATGGTTTGATTCAGTCCCACACTAAAGGAACTTGTCCGGTCTCCTCTGGGGCTCCTTGTATTAATTTGGGCTCTCTTGCCTCCCCCACTCTGGAAGAAGTCTCTCCTATTGATTCTGTCTCACCGGGGTTATCTACCCAAACTTCACTTCTCCCTTCACTGGATTTGGGCTACTCTTACCCCTTACCTTCCACTACTTTGTCTCCACAAAATACTCCGGTCTCTTCTTCTCTGGCACTCCCTGTTCCTTCGCTGTCCTCACTGATAGATTTCCCACCATTAGTGACTGGTGGTTTGTCCCCCTCTCCCCCTCCCCTCCCCATCAGTCCTACTGCCTCCCCCTCCTTCTCCGACCCCTCCCTCAAACACTCCCACTCCATTTTTATTGCCACCACTCCGACCTCTCCCTCCACGCTACACTTGAACTCTATCTGGTTTGCGAATGTCACTGTAAGGAAAAAAAGGAAAAAAAAAAGGGTTTGCCACAGATGGACCTCTCATCAGCGTCCCCCCTTATATCCCTCTCTCTGTACGCTTAAAAGAAGCAGCCCGTAACTTGCCTCCTCGGGGACTTAGAGCTCTGTCTCCCCATCAGGGTGATCCATGAAAATTGTCTCCTTAAATGTTAGGGGCCTTGGAGGTAAGGCCAAATTACATTGCTTCTGATATCTCTTCAGTACTCTTAGCCTGGATTTGATACTTCTCCAGGAAACTATGTGCAGCTCCTTTCCTGCCTTGCTGGCTTTCTCTAAACTTCTCCCCTCCTGGGAGTTTTGTGCTATTGGTGCCTCGGGTCTCTCTAAACTTCTCCCCTCCTGGAACCCCCTCAAGGCAAGATGTAGAGCATACCAGACTTGTGCTGGCCTCCTAATACAGGCCTCTTTTCGGGGTCTCTCCTATCCCATCTCAATTCTTAATATTTATGGCCCATATAAAGATCGTGAAACTTTCTGGGATAAAGCTCTCAGAAGTGGGTTCCTTGGCTCACCAAACCTGATTCTTGGTGGAGATCTTAACCTTACTCTGCACTCCACTGAGATTTGGGGTCAAAAATCCTCTCCCGACCCCCTCTTTAGCCACTTCTCATCCCTGTTTGACTCTCTTGGCCTTATGGACCTTGCTCCCTAGTATCCTGGCCCCACGTGGTGTAACGGTCGTGTTGGATCTAAGGGTATAAGAAAAAGACTTGATAGATTTTTGATCTCTAGCTCCCTTATACCCTTCTTGGGGATTCATAGGGTCTGGACTCACTGCTCGGATATCTCTGACCACTATCCTATAGTTTTGGAGTGGAACAAGCAAAGATCCTCTTTCAACTACCCCTTCAAGTTTAACCGTTCATGGCTCAATGACCTTGCTTTCATTGATTGGATTTTGACTAGCTGGCCCCTCCTCATCTCGGAAGACTCAGTTTCGGACCTTGACTCTCTACAATGGAAGCTCCACACCCTCAAAAAAGATGCCAAAGTATGGATCAAGGATAAACAAGTCCAGCAAGACAAGGCCCTATCCAATATCGAACAGGTTATCACCTCTCTCCTCTCTAACTGTCCCACTGGCATTCTTTCCTCGGAGGATTTGGATCTACTTGCACAACTCAAATCTGAAAGGAAACAGATCTTGAACCATACTCTTCTCTCTTGGCAATTGAAAAGTAGAGCAAAATGGGCCCTTCAGGGGGATTCGAATACAAAATACTTTCACATGTTAGCTTCCGGTTGGATAAATCAGAACTTGATCTGGTCCCTATCAGATGAGTCTGGTAATACTTTTGAGGATGAGACTACTCTCAAAGAACAGGGACTAAAGCATTTTGCAGACATTTTCAAAGATGATGGTGGAACCTGCCTTTCCCAGCAACTCAAGGTAATACAACTCTATCCTAGGATGATTCCTGAGGTGAATGCCACTGATCTTACTTGTCAGGTTTCACTTGGGGAACTAGAATATGCTCTAAAATATTTTTAAAAAGACAGAATCCCAGGCCCGGATGGCTGGCCTGTCGAGTTCTACCTGCACTTCTTCGATATTCTGGGAGGAGAGCTTCTATCTGCTGTGGATTCTACTAGAGTCACTGGAATCATCCCCGCTTCTCTGAACACCACCTTCATTGCTCTGATCCCTAAAAAAGATAAGCCATAGACCTTTTCTGATTTCAGACCCATCTCTTTGTGTAATCTCCTGTATAAACTCATATCCAAAGTCATCACGGTCAGAATAAAACCCTTCCTGGACTCTGGCATTTCACAGGAACAATATGGGTTCCTTAAAAACCGTCAGATTGTTGATCCTATTGGAATTGCACAGGAATCTCTCCATTCTATCAAATCAAAAAACCTTTGTGCTTTCATCCTCAAGCTTGATTTGATTAAAGCTTTTGATAGGGTCAACTGGACTTTTATTCACCTCATTCTGATTCAAATTGGAGCCCCCCTTCAGACTGTTAATTGGATTCTGGGTTGCCTTTCTTCTGCTACCTTTGTTGTTCTAATAAATGGCACCCCCTCAAACCTTTTCCTTGCTTCCCGGGGCATTCGTCAAGGCTGTCCACTTTTCCCCCTGCTTTTTATCCTGGTCATCAAAGGTCTCAGTCTCCTTATTGTTGATGCCCGTAACAATGGAATTATTCGAGGGATTCAGATTTCTCCTACTCTTGCTCTGACTCATCTGCTCTTTGTGGACGATGTCATCCTCATGGGCACTGGATCTCTTCAATAATGGGCAGATTTTGATGTCATCCTTGAAACCTTTTGCAAAGCCTCGTGAATGTCTATTAGTCTGGAAAAGTCTGTATTCCTGCACAACAATATACCAGCATCGGAACTCTTGAGCCTTTCCAGATCCTTACACTTTAAAAATCTCCCTATCATTTATGGCTTCAACTATCTTAGATATTACATCAAACCCCTTAGTTACAGATCCAGGGATTGGAATTGGCTGGTAAAAAAATTTGAAAAAAAGATCAGTCTTTGGATCCATAAGATGCTCTCACTAGGAAGCAGGCTGATCCTAGTCCAATCTGTCCTCTGTAGCATCGCGGTTTACTAGATGGGTCTTGCCCCGATTTCGACCTCTACACTGAACAAGCTCAGGAGTATTACTTTCGCTTTCTTACGAGGATCCTCAGGAAATACTCGCCGATTTCACCTGGCAAACTGGTCTGACCTATCCTGGCCAAAGAAATTTGAAGGGTGGGGAATCAAGAATCTCCTCTGGTCCAGCATTGCACTTCACCTAAAGAACTTTTGGGGGGTCCTTTTTAGTGATAGTCTATGGCATTGAGTGCTCAAAACCAAGTATCTGAAACAAGCCTCTGTGGTATCCTGGATCAGGGAAAAAAACTTCAGTACCCGTGGTGTATCAGCTATTTGGAGGGGCTTCATTCAGACTATCCCCTAGATGGGGCGCTATCTAGCATGGCAGGTGGGGAATGGAAATGAAATTTTGATAGGCATCGATCCAGTGATAGGCTCCCCGAACTCATACCTCTTTCCTGGTGGTTTGAGATCTTACCTAGAAGATCTGGATATCAAAACTCTCGCCCAGGCCCACAATACCTTACCAGACGCCCATCATTATTGGTACTCGGCGGAAGAATTAATTCTGGATGGGGAGTGGAAAGATATCTAGAATGCATATACTAGAGACTTGGTCCTAAATGGTATTCTCCTTTCAGCAGACTCCGACTCTCTGCTTTGGGAATACATCAAAAAATATGGAATGATTTCTGCAGCGAAAGCATATGAATGTATTGTGAACTCTTACAACCCCGTATTGGGCAGTCATTTGTACACATCGTTCTGGTCTGGACTCCTTCCTCATAAAATTGGTTGCTTCTCATGGCTGGTACTGAGAAATAAGGTACTCACTTGGGATAATTTACAAAAAAGGGGTAAGATTGGACTTGGTATTTGCTCTTTATGTTTCTCAAATGAAGAGACTGTTTTACACCTCTTCTCTCGCTGTCTGATTTGGAAAAGCATTCAGGGTATTCTATGTGATCAAATTCAGATATATATTCCTCTTGAAGCCGATTCAATTGCACAGTTTATGGATCATTGGGCCTCCATCTTCCCACGCAGCTCTGCTCTCCACTACATTCCTCACCATGCGATCTGGGCCATCTGGAAAGCTTGTAACATGGTTATCTTTGAAAAAAAAAAGTGACTGTCCTTGGAATATACCATCAGATTCTTCATGCTGCATAGATGACTCCCTCTCTGCCTGTTATGATGGACAAAAATTTGAAAATTGCAAGACAGACTGGTACAATACCCCGTATGATTTTCCCATGTTGTTTTTTTGATGGTGCTTCTACTTCTTCAGCAGCAGGTATTGGATATAGTATGTTTTTCAATGAGAATCACCATTTGGATTTCGTGCTAGGGGTTGGACATGGATCCAATACAAAGGCTGAACTTCTGAGCCTATGGGCCCTTTTGCTCTCCTCCCAAATGATGGGTATCCCTATGGCCCACATATACGGTGACTCACAAGTCATCATCAATTGGGCCAAGGGTCACACTGCTCTCACCCCACCAGAACTTCTTCACTGGTGCAGGGAATCTCAAAATATTATTTCAAGCTTTCAGGATCTCACTTTCAGTCACATCTATCATGAACACAATCGGATTGTAGACCGTCTTTCAAAAACAGCTCTCACTCTCTCTCCAGGTATTGGCTGTTTTTCTGAATTTATAGATGACCTGCTGGTCACTTGTGACTCTTTCCAGCTCTTTTGAGCCATGTTTTAGGGGAGTTTCTCCTCCTTTGGATAAATTCTTGGTTACCATATGTGTGGCTTCTTTTGGATCGCAGATCTGATCCTTTTGGTTCATGATAGACAGGGCTGATTGCTCTCGATCCTCTACATGATGAGACCGATATCTGATGGGAATACACTTTCTATTGCTTGCCATTCCCCCCGGCTGCGACTGAATGTGATCCTTTATTGACTAGTTGTTTTCTCTTGTAATGTAACCCTTCATGGGTGGGTGTTAACAATGCCCTTTGATTCCTTATAAGAATAACAAGGACATGCTTTTTCTTCCTGAAAAAAATCTCTCATCTTGTTGGAAACAAGTCATGGATGTTGTGGCACATGGAGTATACAATAGATTAAACATGCAATACATGGAGGACATGCACTTCTTTTTCTAATTAAATATCCCCTTTTCCATTTGAAGCAATCCACCCAGAACTCAATTCTTCAAGTGTGCTTTCACATAGAAAGGGTGTTTTATTATCTTATTAATAGCTAGAAGGAAGCGACAAGCTGGAAATCGTTTCTAATAAGAAGAGGATTCTCTCAATAGGTTGACTTATCATCCATGAGTTTGACTAACTAACATGAACCTTATCCTTGTCAACATAGAGGACAAGCTTTTTAATTATAAGCTCGACTCGACTTGAATTAATAAGTTGAGGCCTTAAAATCAAATCAAAGGTTACTCTCTTTAAACAAACATGAAGAGAACTCTCTATTTAAAATACAAAATCTCATAGATGGGGATTCTCTTAAAGACATTTGGTTATTGGTAAACAACTTTAACTAATATAGTTGTCTCATCTTATTTAAAAGCTTTTAGACTACTTGAAAATCCCGATGCATGCCATGGCTCTACAAAAACTATTTAACCAACTATAAATTCAAAGTAGATAAAATCCAATGGTTCATAAGTGTTTAATCATGATTTTATACTATGATAATCAATTAGTGCATTCAATGGCATGCCCAGCTCTATTATTAAAAATGCTTTGTGCGATCGATGCTTGCATCATGTACTTGGTGGGTCAAACACATATTCCCATAGACCAAGGAGATACACACTACTTTTCAAATATAATTCTTTCCCATTAAATATCTATAATCAATAATCAAAGAACAATCATTAATCATTTAATTTCAAAGACAAAATAATGAAATAGACAAGGTTAAACAAGTTACTAAGTATCGGTCATCCAATTTATTGACAACAATAATCACATTAATAAAATGTAACATCTCAATACAGTCGTTAAAACAATCAACATGGTTAAAAACCCCACACAAACTGCCCAATAACCTAACCAAGACAAACAAGGAAGTATGCTAATCAAAAGGCTCTTTATGAAGAAACAATACCAAAGAACAAGGTGACGTCCATAATGAACTACTATGAGAATTATGAATAAGTGTTTTACCTTGGATATCTGAAATCAAGCTAGCTAACAATTAATGAATCAAAAAGTAATAATTATTTCGTTCAAATTTCATCCAACAAATAGATTCCTAGACCACATGCAGCTACATCAATAGCAATTATTAGCACAAGAATATGGATACAAGTAGCATAGACAATAAACCAAATTTAACATGACACTGCTTCCAAAAACACAACTCACTAGAACTTAAGAACACATGAACTATTCTAGTCAACGTAGCAACTGCTTTGAACTCAAATCATGTAGAACTTTCTTGCTCGTTTGAATGAAATCGTATTTTCCAAGACTATGCTCAAGGCATGGACTATCTACTTTGTATCCCTTCTTGTTATTGAAATGGTTGTGATTGCCTAGTTTGAAAGTGTAACACCCCGGTTTTGACCCTGTTGCATTAATGTATGTGATGTAAATATTATATTGAATCATGACAAGGAGCCCAAGGCCAAGGCCCTGTCATTGATTGATGTTCGGTATATAGGCGATCAGGGTCGATGCCTATGGTTTTTGTGCTAATTCAAGCATGTTTGTAAACATCATGTAAATATGCAAATATGTGAAGACCCACAGCCAGCTATGTCAATACAACGAATAATGAGATGGGGGCATGATTTTCCTAAGGATAAGGGGGTGGAAATGTTAACCTTGAACCAATTTGGGGAAAATCCATGTGTCATGGGGAGAACCCATAAGAACTGTCAACTACCCTCTTTCTTGTCTTTCTTCCCAACCATTCATTCTGCCAGAAGGTGGTTGAGGTAGTTGTTACTTGGAAGGGGAAGAGTATGGGAATTTCAAACTGGGCAGAGGACCCAGTCCTGGAATGTCATGTTTTGCTTGCATGGACAAAAAAACACCAGAACCGTATGCTAATTTGACTCACGCGTTCATGTTTGGATTTACTCTCACGCTTTGAGAGTTGCAGGATGTGTTGGATCATAATCAATTTACATTCTCCATTCACGGGAAGCTCTTCAGCAACTGAGCTCTTTCTGTGTGTATATCCTTCGCGTTTTGCGAGTGTTTAGTGACATTGTGGTAGCAGCGAAGCTCTACCTGTGTGTATCCATCGCGTTCTGTGAGTGTTTTCCCTTGGCAAGGCTGTGATTGTTGCGTTGCAGCATTATCTGAAACTGCAAAGCAAATGAGACCTGTTACTCGTGTTCCAGAGTAAGCCTGTGTGGTAGAGTCTCCCTGTGGTTGTGTATTGTGTACCCTGGTTCGGGTTTGAGCTATGTAAAAGACTAGGAATGGGAGAGACGGAGAATGTGCTTGATAAACCTAGTGTGGAACCTCACAATAAGATAAGAGTGGTTGGTAAACCTGCTATGCCCATCCTGAAGAGAACTGGAAGGGAAGGTGTAGCCCAAGGGACTGTGGAGTAGAGAAGGGGACACTTCCTTGTGTTGGGTGTGTAGGCAGTAGGGAAGCCAGGCCAGATAGGTCTTATGAATGTGTTCTTAGCTCTGTAGATGAGCTCACTAGCTTAGCAGTTCTTCCTGCCCACTGCCTTAGAATCCTGATAAACCCAACTGGAAGGATGGCTTGGCTGGTAGCTTGATAAACCCATCTGTTGGCTTGGTTGTGTCTTGTTGTGCCTGACCTGGTGAGTAACCTTGGGTTGGACAATCTGATAAACCCAACTATGAATGCTAGCTTGGCTAGTTATCTTGATAAACCCAGCAGTAAGATGGCTTGACTGTGAACAGTCTGATAAACCCATTTGTTGGCTTGACTGGTCCTTAAAGGTGAAGGTTGGCTTGACTGTGTTTAGTCTGTGATACCCAACTGTGAGATGGCTTGGTTGAGTGGCCCATGAAACCCATATGTTGGAATGTTTTCCCTTACAGCCTGATAAACCCAACTATGTTGGCTTGGCTAAATGTTGTTGCACCTTGGCTATGTATGAGTCTGCTAGTGTTCCCTTATTCCTTGAGTAAATTATGCCCAGCTCGGGGGTGGCGGTGTCGCTGAGAGATCGATGAGCGCACTGGCCTATGGTTGGGTGGAACGTTGCAATGACATAGCTAGTTGCAGGACAAGTTCTGTGCAAGATAAGTGTTCTGTCTATGTTATTCTCTGCAATTGTATTTCTTGTTTTGTAAAATGGATGATGGAATGTGATGAACATGTCTCTACGTTGAATTGATGCATTGTTCCTTTGAATAATTGCAATTATAGGCATCTATGTGTGTTTTCCCATCAATGCATTTCAAACTAAGTTGCAGGGTATATTGGCTAGATCGGTAATGGCCTGTAGGATCAGATTGATCCAAGAATTCAGTGGAAAAGTTGAGTTTCCTGTTAGAAATACTTCTTTACGCAAAATTGCAGGTTTGCGGGATGCAGGATGCGGAATGTCATTTCACAAGTTTTGGTTTCTGCATATTTCCCTTCCGCAACTTGTGGGATGCGGGATCGCGGTGTCATGATTTCCATAATTCACAATCCCACCATTCAAATCTCCGCGCCGTCGATCTTCGCGGGTTGATTCTTCGTCGTTTATCTGTTTTCGATGCGTGATGGGGGCTACGGGAAGTGAGATTTCAAGTTTGTAACTTTTCGACCCCGCAATTCAAGCTTTCTGCACCATTGATTTTTGTGGGTGAATTCTGAACCGTTGAATTGGTTTCATTCTGCGAGATTGCTTTTGATTGTTGATTTCCGTCGCGTTTTCTCTCCGCTATCCGATCTCCTCTGAGATCCTTCCTTGTAGATCGTCGAACTAATCAATGGAAGATGGGAGGGAGCGGGACAGCGTTGGAAATGTCGAGATGTGGGCACGACCATGCCCTGTGTTTCGATGAGCAGTAAAGGCTCTTGATGAAAATTTTTAATTCCACATGACAATGGGGTATGGGTATGTGACAGAAAGATTATGAGGTTGATAAAAAACTTGAATTACATTGCTCTCACTTAATTGAATTATGCTTTAACACACTTACTATCTTGTTTGTTTTTTTATTTGAATCCCAACTATGGGTATGCTACCAAATAATTAGTCAATGACAAATATGTTGAATTACCCTGTTTTGTTTAAATCCCAACTATATGTATGTTGTGAAATAATCAGTTAATGATAAACATGTTGAATTTGTTTGAACGATTTTAATGTAAGTGCAACATAATTGTAACTATAAGTTTCCTTATAATTAACATTTCTTGATGTAGTTCTCCAATAGCGGACATTTCATTAGAACCATGAATTTAAAATCTAACCACTTTAGACATCCATTTGAAGCATTACTTGCCTTCACTTTATTTAAAATCTAACTTATCAAGCTAATTGAAACTTCTTATAACCTATGGCTTGAATCAACTTGTTTTTGATGGGTATAGAAGTCATGTAATAATATCTAACAATAGAAAGGATAATTAATGATATAGGGACTTCAATACTGATTCTTCTCAAGATTATAGGTATTTTATGTGTCTTAAGAAATATGTGTTGTACTGATCTCCATAGTCAAACCTATTTGTTTGGACATCCAAGAGTTTAAGCAGTGTTCTGTGAGAAAGGGATTATGCTTGCTTTTTATCATGGCACATAAGCATGACCTTCCCTTCAATTCATTTCATACACATACCGATTATCATCCACAACCTCCCAAGTGCTTCCTAGTCCAAGTTCAACTTCTCTTAGTGACCCATGTGCCATTGATAGTCCATTTCCTCAGCTTCTCTTCGTTCTATGATAGAATTGGGCCATATCGTCAAGAATGTACAACAATGTCCATGATAGGAGCTAAGATATGTTTATTTAGTCCTTTAGTCTTCCTTTAGCTACAATGATGTTGAAGCTGAATCTTGTATTATATTCAAGCATTGGTTGACGGAAGCTTTGGATAGAGAACCTATTAACACACAAAATTTGTCCATACACCATAGTCTGCTTACCACATTATGTATAATTAATCCCCATACCTAAAACCAACAATATAAACCTTCATATCTAAAAAAACCCAAAAGTACAATATGTCATGGACCCCCTTATCGCAAAAATGTGGACAAAATTAGGCATTAATACCAAATTAAGACAAAATACCACAAAAGTAAGGGAAAGTCCACATCAAAATAAAATTATGCTCAAATTCAGATATTATCTGTGGTAAAAGGGAAAACCACCTTGGTTTGAAAATCATAAACTCTAAATGTTTCCCTACTTATATAATATGAAGGTTCCATTTCATCCATCTCCATTTTTTGCATTGTTACTCTACTGTAATTCCCTCTGAGATTCGTAACCCTTTGTTGCCATCCCGCCATTTTATTACGGTTGAACTTCGACACCTCGACGAAAAAGTGTGGGAGACACTAGACTGTGCGGAACCAGGAGAGGAATACTCAACTCAGTTTCAAAGGCCCCTATTGTATGAGGTTTTCTCCATCCATGTATTAGACCAAATTCTTTCAATAAAAAGACAAATTTCTTTCATGTATTGTTCATGTGTGTGTGAAAAAGAAAAATATTTTACTGTTACTACTTACCTTTTACAGTGATTGTTCATGTTTTATTGTTATTGATTTTTACTCTTCTTGTATTTATGGCTTGCATGCAACAAAACTTTGGTCTATTTCATACGTTTTCCTAATCTAGTTCGAATTTCACCAATTTTCACTAGTATTTACCACACTTTCTCACACACTTGAGCCACGGGATCCAATCTCTTGTGTGCCTCCTGACCCGGATTTACTAATTTGGTAGCACCCATATTTTCACCTATTAAAGTATGAAATCACTCACAATAGATTTGGCGACCACACTAGGTTGATCCTCAAGGATCCCTAGTTGTTTTCACTCCTTGTTTGACTGTCTTTTCTTGTGCAAGTTTTACTTGTTTAGATATGTTATTTTAGTTGTTTTTAAGATCTGATATCCTTCTAGATGACCTATGGTCTGCAAAACAGACCTACCCCACCCCTCAAACCCCTGGATCAACTCCTAGTTGAGTTGTTTTTCAAATTTTCCTCAACTTTGTTCTAGAGCTCTCTTGTTTTCTCATTAAGAGCGCCCTAAAGCACTCCTTTTTCCCACTTAACAGTTCACCAGAGTTCTTCTTTCTCCCTGATAAGAACACCCTACTTCTGTTTGAATAGATTTTTTCCCCGGGTCTATTTCTGATCAAGGTGCACCCCTAAATTCTTATGTTCCTCAGACATAAGCACTTTGAGACTGACTTACAACCATCTGAGCCCCTTGTTCATACTCCTAATTTGTTTAGCTTGATTTTTTTATTTTCGGCAGTGATAACTCTTAGCCCCATTTTTTGGTTGTGTTGGAACATATTTCCCATCTAGACCTTGGTTAATAATCTTTGCATAAGGTTTCAAGTGTTTAGTGTAAGTTCTTCCATGTGAAATGGTTCTAGTTCCTAGTCTAGTGTCTTAGATCCTAGTTTATCCATATTTCACCCACTTAGACTAGTGGTTATGCCATAAAATATTGTTTGTCGACTTACCCACTCCTTTCCTTGTTCTATGGAGTTAATGCGCCCCTCTATGCTTCATTTATGAGGTAGTTATTGTATTTTCCCATTTTAAGGAGATTGGGTGCACCCTCTTGAGGATTTGGTCAATTTTTTCATTAATGGTCCAAAACGAAGCCACTAAACCACCTCTACCTCCCTCATGATGGTTCCTCTCACACTTGTTGACTAGCTTAACCACTTCATGGTCCATATAGGTTAATTTCACCTCATTATGGCCACTACTTGGATGTACACTTGGCACAATGTCATAGACTGGGGAAATTAGTCAAGATAAGCCAACAGTAATGTGAGCTACTCATATGGTTTGTTGTACCTATAGTATTTTGTTTCCCATGGTATTTAACCAAGGTATCGCATGTAATAATGCCTATATATTGTACTAGGTTTTACTCAATAATCATAGTGGAAAACTTCCCATTGGCGTGATTCTCCTCTTGTGTTCTATCCAATATTTCTTCTATATTCTTGTTATCTCTTTGTGCAAATAATTCTAAGTGAGATTATTTTTTCTATCTATATGTAGGCTGAAATTTCACATGTCTCAGAACATTGTTGTGATGTTGTGCATTCCAAAATATTACATGGTATCAGAGCTAGTATGATGCAAAACAATTTCCATTTTTGCTTCTAGTTATTACCTTTGGTCATTTGGTTTCACCTTTTGGCCTTTCTCAGGCATGTTGTCAAAGTAAGGAATTTCAAAGAGTGTTGTTTGCAGGTACATGAAGAAATGGTAGAAGATTCAACAAATGATCTAGTTCAACTTTATTCTTCTTTGGCTTCCTTTGATTTTAATGAAGTTATTTTTCATGAAGATAGCATATGAGGTGTTTCCATCAATACTGTTGAGGAGAAGATCTTCAATCTCTCATCATTGTTCTTCCATGATTCTTCTATGGACTCTGCTAGTGTGTGAAAGAGTGATACATTGGATGTTTTATAATAAGGATCAAAGCTTGGAGTTGTAGAACTTGCTCTCCTTGGATCCATGCTTCTTATGCATTCCTATATTATTGCTAGCACTAATTTTCAGAGTTGCACAGAAAATGTGGGACACCTACATTCACTTGGAGCTGATCTCACCTATTGTGGTTCGAAGCTAAAGTTTCAAGTGCTTCTTCATGCATTTAGATTTGTTCTCACCCTATTTGGTTCGGTATGCAAGTTCGAATGGCTTCCATATTTGCTTGCTTCCATTGTTGAAGAAATCAAGCACATGTTTTGAGAGCATGATCCACTTCTTCCAAAGAAGAAGATTCCTCCATACATACTCATTTACTTTGGAGTGTATACATATTTTGATTTCTCTTTCATGTCCATTTTTTAGGGACGATTTTTCCCATGTGGTTTTTCCTCTTTCCTCAGTTCATATGGATCAATAATGTAAAGGATGAGCATACTCCTTGTTGATTGGGCCCTCGATAACTGCTCACAAATATTTTGGCTTAAGGGGGGTGTTGGAACATATTTCCCATCTAGACCTTGGTTAATAATATTTGCATAAGGTTCCAAGTGTTAAGTGTAAGTTATTGCATGTGAAAATGGTTCTAGTTCCTAGTATAGTGTATTGGATCATAATTTGTCCACATTTCACCCACTTAGACTAGTGGTTATGCCATAAAATCTTGTTTGTCCACTTACCCACTCCTTTCCTTATTCTATGGAGTTAGTGCACCCCTTTATGCTTCATTTATGAGGTAGTTATTGCATTTCCTTGTTTTAAGGAGTCTGGGTGCACCCTCTTGAGTATTTGGTCAATTTTCTCATTAATGGTCCAAAACGAAGCCACTAAACCACCTATAGCACCCTCATGATGGTTCCTTTCACACTTTTTGACTAGATTAACCACTTCATGGTCCATCTAGGTTCATTTCACCTCATTATGGCCACTATTTGGAGTTACACTTGGCATAATGCCATAGATTGGGGAAATTAGTCAAGATAAGCCAACATTAATGTGAGATACTCATATGGTTTGTTGGACCCATTGTATTTACCCAAGGTATTGCATGTAATAATGCCTATATATTGTACTTGGTTTTTTCTCAATAATCAGAGTCAAAAAATTCCCATTGGAGTCATTTTCCTCTAGTGTTATATCCAATATTTCTTCTCTATTCTTGTTACATCTTTGTGCAAATAATTCTAAGTGAGATTTTTTTTATATCTAGATCTAGGTTGGAATGTCACATGACCTGGAACTTTTGTTGTGTTGTTGTGCATTCCAAAATATTACAGGTAGTTTGCATTGTTTTTGAGTGGTTGTTTTGCATGGTTTAGCTTCCTAGTTGAGTTTAGTATTACATGAACATTCCATTGATAAGTAATTTTTTCTTGATCCCTTTGCAAAATAGTTAGTTGGTTATTTTAGTCGATTTCAGTTTCAATTATCTCTTTCAACATTTACTTTCAGTAGTTATTTCTTTTATACGAGGATTGTTCACACCACTTATGCACCCACTCACTCCCTAAGATCAAGTAAGCCTAAAATTTACTTAACTGAACACACATCTAACCCCACTTTGGGACCAAAAATAATATTGTACCTAGGTAGCGAACTGGGGGTAGGAATCCAAATAATCCCGCTTTTCCATTCACATCTGAGACATAGTTGTTGACTTTAGGGTGCCAAAATCCCGTAGTATTTGTTGACATGGTTACAATGAATTTGTTCTTTGGGCCTCTACCTTAGGAGGGTTGAAGTCAAAATATTGGTTCAAGAGGTCGGGGTGGAATATCGCACTCCACTCTGTACTGAAGGCTACCTACTTGTAGTCCTCATTGCATTGTCATGACTCCTTACTAGGGGTGGTCAAAGGATGAAGTGGAAAATTCAACTACTTGAACTTGCTATGAACAGGGTAGCCTAGTTGACATTATTATAGGGATATTTTACTAAAGATCCCTCTCGGTAGGGGGATATTATATAGCCATTATTGGTCTTCTAAGTCATATTTTTTTACTCAGATTTCATCACTGTGAAGGGGATATGGTTTATGAGGGATTCGATCTCTTTAGTTTAGGTGTTTTTCATGATCCCATACCTCATATGTTAGAGAGTCTTTTTGTTTCTAGGTAATCACTTCTTGTTTCCTTTTTGGTTGATTTTTGCTACTAACTTGCTATGACACAGGATTGCAGTAGAGTTTCAGAGTGTGTTGTTGGCATAAGTGCTTCTTTTGTTGAGAGATCTCCTTCGGCACACACGATTGTAGCTGGATTTCTTGTCCTTGTTGTAGATTTATTTCACACTTACATCACTTCGCCATCATTTCCCCTTCAAGATACTCTCACAAAATTTGGGGGAATTCACCACAATTCGGTTCATTAGATTGATTATGCCACACCGCTAGTTGACATTGTTCACTTTCTATGGTTTCCCTCTTAGAGGGAGTCACTTTTGAGACTGATCCCTACCACTCAGATCCGTCACCTCCTCGCAACCCCATGGATGATCACATCCCATCATTTGATAGAGGACCTTTACCTACAGGAACCCATCTATTGGGAACCCTCCTGTTGGGAACCCTCCCTTCGGGAACCCTCCCTTGAGAAACCCACCTTCCAAAATCCTCTCTTTCGGAAACCCCCCCATTGGCAACCCACCTATCAAGCATGTCCTAATGGGGAACCCATACATAAGTTATTTTTCAATGGGAAACCCTTCCTCCATCTACCCCCATGTAGGAACTCCACTTGTCGAGATCCCTCCTCTAGGTAATATCCCCACGGTTGTGCCTCCACACGAAGCCTCCAGTCATGTGAGCCTTCCATTCATGACTAGCCTTAACCTCTCTGATATGGAATGTTTAACTAATGACGTGATTTGTCATGATCCTACTTGGTCGTCGATGCCTACCAAAATTCCTTTGGATATCCCTAAGTTTGAAGGGAAGGCTAGTGATGACCCCCAAAACCACATCATGTAATTCCACATGTCGTGTTATTTGAACTCCATAGTTGAAAAATAAGTTATTATATGTCTCCTTTAGAGTAAATTCACTGGCATCGCAGCCAAGATGTGGTACATTGATCAGTCACATAGAACCCATTCCAACTTCGCATCACTCACTTCCAAGTTCTTGCATTTATTTCAGTTGTCTATCCGATATGATGCTAGCGTTAATATCCTTTTGTCATGTGTCCAAAATACCACTACCCATAACATGGAAGACATCCATGAATGGTATAGATGACGTAGTCTATGCATAATCAAGCTAGACGATAGAATATTTCTTAACTAATTTCTAAAGTCCCTCATCCTTACCATTTCCAAGGATGTTGCATTCGAACACTCGCAAATGGAGTAGGAGGCTATCCTTAAATCACAACAATTTGATTTGATATACACCTAGTCAGACTACCAATATATTATTCTGTCAAACGCACCTCACGATGATTCTTCCCGCAAGGACCTGCCAAGGGCATCACATAATGTTGATGGTGTCATTGGTTCACTCACATTCGTAGTACAACCTTACATGGTGACTCCTTAGTATGACATACCATCCAGCTCAACATCGTCGATGATGGGGCCCTTCCCATCCTAGGTTATAACCTTGATCTGTCTTGGATCACCTCCAATTCCATAGAAACACCTTCATATGTGCCCTCATCTTCGACTCCTCAGGAGGTCCATGTCCCTCCTAAACCATCACCTACCTACGGGAACCCCCCTCAAGGATACACTTCACCTCCAGAAGCTAATCCTTACTATCCTTGTCCAAAACCACTATCATCTCTTACCTCATTGATGCCCCCTCAGGCCCTCCTGTACCACAACAACATGTGTATGCTTAGCAGAACCAACCTAACCAACCCACCCCCAAATTACATAAATTTAGAGCACTTGAAATCAATTGAACAATCACATAAGAATCCACACATAACGCAACATATACCTTGGGTAAAATCCTCGAAATACTGAGGATGAAAACCCCAAACAAATATTCAAAGTATAATTATGATAGATAGCTAGTGTTGAAGTTTATTTGCTAGAGGAAAGATTTGAAGAAGTGAAAGGTTGTATTTTGGAAGTAGCTGGTGTTGAGATGCAAATTGAAGAATAAGAGCAAGCTGATTTTGTGGATCCTCTCTATGATTCCTTGAACTATAACCATGATGCCCCTGTGCATTTTTATTGAAGGATGCCTCGTGATCCTGTGATTGAATTTCATTCCTTGAAGAATAACTATGATTCCCCTGTTCATACAAATGAAGGATGCCTTGTGTTCTTGTGATCAAACTAATTACTTTGTATTCAAAACTAGTATCTTAGCAAGGCCCGTCTATATGCCATAGATTGCATATAAAATGTTTGTTGGACATAATATCTGTATTCATATGTTTTCTGCTTCTTACTTTTATATATAAGGGCATGGAAATTCAATACTTTTGTTGTTATTCATAAAATATATTAGAGTTACTATGGATTCTTTTATATTCTTGTTGGAAACTAAACTATTTGCAACGTTCATGCCCATAATTTTGCATTAATATCTGTAAAATATTTTATCCATAAGGGTATGGAAATTTAGTGCTTATGTTGTTATTTCTAATATATATGAGTATGGTTTACATCAGATGATGCTAAAATAATTTCAATAAATAATGCTTCATTTTAGGTAGTACTTTGTTAATATATATTAGACTTGGTTCTTTATTTTCTTCAAATGGAACCATTTGTACTTTGACATGTTAATCAATGAATGTGCTTTTCTTTTCAATCGTGTACAAATTTTGGACTCTTTTTTTTCAATGTTAATGTAATAGCGTATTACCTTAGTTTTTTTAAGAGAAGGATGAGAATCCTTTAATCTCCAAGATGACCTATGTAATTCTCAACCTTTTTTAAAATAAACTTTTACTTATCTCTTACATATAACAAATGCTTCCATGAATTAAGAGAGTTTGCTGCTTGTTCTTCTCAAGAGAATAGAGACTTTGTTACTTGAGGCGCTAAACACAAAATGCACAATAGAAGTGGTCCACAACTTTTGGTGTTGAAAACCCATATGAATGATCAACAATGAGATCAATTTTGCATTTAAAAAAAGAAATTTTCTTTGATAATAAGATAAATTTTGTAATTAAAAAAATTAAAATTATCTTAACTATTTTCTTAATTTATATTTATATTTCCCCCCAAAAAAATACATAATAAATTGTTAAAGCTAATCACCTTATTTTAAAAAAACATTTAAAACAAATTTTTTTTTAAAAATCCAATAATTAACGCTCCTTCGATTCCCTTGATTCCCCAAGCTATATTTTCCAGCTTTCCTAAGAAATAAACTGCATTAGCTTTTGAAACTGATAACCTTTGCAAAAATCCCTTTTTATGTCATTCTAATTACATATGAGTGATAACATTTCCATAAGTGTAAGAATATAATTGGGTGACATCATGATTACATGAGTTGAGTCAAGCAACCAAATGCATAGAAAGAGTATGAATGTGATATGAAATTCTCTTTTATAGCAATTCAAAGTATGGATACATGATATGGCATCATAGAAAAGATATGGTGGAAAATAATTAGAGGGCCCATGTGGGACAACTTTTTTATAAAGAGATATGAGTGTGGGTGGATGCCACCATTCATTAATGTTTGTTAGCCATTCCACTCAATCACAACTAAAGCAAAGGAAAAATAAAAGAACTCTGATATATCATGTATGCCTATCTTCTTCTACCATATTGTGAATGCAATTATGTCACTGGTGTAATGGATGTGATTGTATTAAAAAATCAGGATTCATGGACTTTCATGATATGGAGCGTGTTTCAATGAGTCCATATTTTGGTTAGTGCCAACTTGTAACAACTGAGTAAATATGTTTTCTTTATATTTGGGTTGGCCCATTTCAAGGCTCAAACTTTACTCTTCATTCTTTAGAATTCATGTTTAGGAATTTTGTATTAGGTTGTCCCATTTCAAGGCTCAAACTTTTCTTTGCATTCTTTAGAATTCATGTCTAGAAAGTTTGTATTTAGGAATTTTGTATTAGGTTGTCCCATTTCAAGGCTCAAACTTTTCTCTGCATTCTTTAGAATTCATGTCTAGAAAGTTTGTATTGGTTATTGGGATTTTCAAATCATCTTTTTAGAATAATTAGTAGAATTTTAAAAATACGGTTTTTCAAATTAGAAAATGGTAAACAATTTATAATTGTGTTTATAAAGTTTAAAATAGGCTTCCTCCTGAATATGAAGTTAAATTTTAACTTGGTTTTAGCATCTTGGAGTCATGTATAGCACTAGTAATAAGTGTGTTATGGATACTAGATTAACTCTTTGAAGGTAGCTTTAGCAATTATGTACATGTGATACTAGTTATCGTATAGACACTGATGATTGGCTTAAGCTTTAATGTTGGTGGTGGAGTAAGTTCTTAAAAGGAAACATGTTAATGGCCCAAGATACAAAGAAATTTGGCAATAGTGGAAGTTGATCCCTTACGAACAAAGATGATTATTTTAGGTGGCCTCTAAAATTTTAATTAATGTAAATATTTTCTTATGTTGATGGAATAAATTACCATTTGTTTCCTAGCGTGTCAAACGAGTTCAATTGAAATTAAGATAGAGATAAATAATTTAATAATTTATCTATAAAACAGATGGCAGATTAGTATAGTTGGATATGTTCAACCAAATCAAAATTGTCCATATTATAGTGAGATGTATTTTGGAATATGATTAGGTTTGTGGTGAATTGGTATTACATGTGATGAGTTAATGAAAACAAAACCCTACTTCCTGTGAGTTTCTACTTTAATAACATGCATTAGTGTCATCTTGTTAGTTACAACCTTTTATCTTTTTCACCGTAGTAAATCATTTATTACCTCACTTATGTGCCCATTTACTGGAAGGGTCTCCTCCCCCTTCCACCTTTTTTAAACATAAGAACCCCTCTTAACAAATAATTTTGAGAGGTTATTGTAGCTGAAATTTCATTGTATAAGCCCAAGTATCTCTTAGGATCTTCTTTCTTGCCTAAAAGTATGCACTTTTTTTTATTCCTTTATGGACTCTGCTGGTTTTAGTGGTTGATGGTCATATCATTCAATTTTACAGAGAATGGATTGGTTTTAGATTCTAGGATGGTAGCATATGTTGAAGCATTTATAATTGTTTCATCATGATTTTCCCCATATGGGATAGAAATTGGCAAGGTCTTGATTCAAATCCTAGGATGAATGCATATGTTGCAACACTCATGGTTGTTTGGTTAAGTATTTAGGTTGAATATTTTGATTCATTATCTAGGATGGATATATAGATGATGTAGTATTCATGGTTGTAACTCTATATGTTCATATTTTATATAAATCAATGTCTATCTCAGTTCTATAAAATAAATTGTTGTTCTTTTCTTTCTATATTTTTGGTTTCTACTGAATCAATTTTCTAAAATTCCAGAAGAACATGTGTGAAAGGAGTGGGTATACCGATTTTCAGTCCCTCTGAATATTGTTGATGCCACAAACATTGAGATAGGCACTGTAAGCCCTCTATTAAGTTCTAAAGTCTCTGAGTTTTGTTAGGTTACCTTAGACCAAGTCCTTTCTTTATTACTCGAAGTGGTAGGTGTTCCATGGATCCTTCTCTAGATTATGTAGAGGTCAATACCTTTGATTTTGAAGCATAACAATAGATTATGTCTCTTGTTGGATGCAAATAATCCTTTCAAAATGTTGAACCAAGACTCAAGTTCTTTTGTTATTACTACTGATTCCTTAAACCCTTCTTTAGACTAGCAACTTTTGACAATTATTCTAGAATAGGTTTATAAAATGAACATTTCCTCAATTGACATAGTCTTCGATAATCAAGAGGAACCTATTCATATTAATCTTATTAATAAAGAATATAATTGCTTGGGAAATTAAAGAACAGATTGGTGGCTTTTGAATGGTTGACTGGTGTGTTTTCTCTAGTAAAGATGTCGAGCTCAAAGACTTTATAAATGAGAAGCAAGATCGAAAACAACAAACTTGGTTTATGGTTGGGAATAATGTAACCAAAATGATGCTAGAGGATCCTTCTCATTTGAGAATGATCTCTCTAGAAGAAAACAAGAAGATTCTAAAACCATGTATTACAATATCCATTTATTGGACATGCTAATTGAATACAATTTATGTATGTCAATTATTGGCATCTTGTATCATCATTCATAATTCCAAAATTGCTCCTTATACACAAATAGGGCACATTACCTCCAAGTTTCTTCATCTTGTACAAGTCACATTGTAGTTGTGTCTATGATTACAAGAAGCAAATGGTTTTAGTGGGGATCTCTTACAAATCATTTGGTAGTTCTCTTTAGGTACGCACGTTGCCCCATTCTTGAACAAGGTTTACTTTTGTAGTTGAATTAAAAATGATATGGATATGTTCTACATTTCTGATTTTCTCTATTCCATATTCCATGGATCTCTCAAGTATCCATTAGATGATTATACATGAGCAAGATCAAATGAAAAAAATGTTCTTGGAGATCCAAATTCCATATTGTGTTTTCTGTTTAAGGAGTTTAATGTTAGGTGGAATAATTATGTATGACTCATTAATAAGATATATTTGAATGGTTAGGTATTTTATTTACAATCATTGTACATTTGGAATCCATAAATAAGATTATAAAACCTCAGATTGACGAGTCTTTTTTGTAAATGTCTTCTACCATAATCGTTTTGCATTAATTTACCAAAAAATAAAGACTTGTCTTGTAGGGTAGGTCGATTTTTTTGCTAACGATGTAATGATTTTGCCTTCCTTTACATTCCATTATTTTCCCTTTCGACATACCATTTCACCCTTTTGGGGCAACTGCTAGTATACATTCTGTGCGTTATGAGTATAAGCATGTAATATAATAGATGAAAATGTTGCACACAAGTTAAATTGGTTTAAAAAAATCAACAAGTAATTTAAATGCTATATTAAAAACGATGAAATTTTACTCATTTTATTAAAACATTAATTTTGTATAATTTAAATTATATATTTGTTTGTATAATTAACTAGATGATTTTTTAGTAAATTTTTATCTATTATGTTAAAATTTACAAAATTTTATCGTTGAAATCATAGTTTTTCCTTATGCAATTCCAACAAGAGATGTATGGTGATGGAAATTGTTTTGGATGCATGGGTTGTGGGAATATACTTTATAATATTTGTTGTATTTGTTTCTATCTCATTTGATGTGGGAGTAAGGATAAACAAGGACCCCCATTGGTAAATCAGAACAAACAATCGCTCCCTAAATCTCAAAGGGGGTGAGGACTCAAAAACATTTTCTTGTTCACAAAAGCATTGGCCACAAAAAGTGTGTTGAGCCTAATAAACTCTAATGATCTTTGGTCTAAAGTTTTTTTAATGAAATATGTGCATTGGAGTCTTTGTTGGACTAGCTAGTTGGCCAAAACCCTCTCTCCATAATGTTTCTTTGTTCTAGAAGGCACTAATATATTCCCTCCCTTTGATTCATGAATGCATTTGATGGAAAGTGGGTAAAGGCTCATTAGTCCAAATTTCTATGGATATGTGGTTTGGTTGCAATAAGGTCTTCCATTCTCCAAACCATACGATAGTCCCTTTCAACAGTGGAGCTTGAATACTTTGTTAAAGAATTTTGATAAAAACAAGGGCCCCTTTATTTAAACGGTGTGGTGTGTCACCTCTTAGAAATGAAACATGTTTTGAGACCTTCCTTTTTGATGCCATCCATGTCATGTGGTAGGCCTTGATTGGTTGATGTGTCCTTCCACCTTTCATTGTAACTGACACCCTTGTGTTGAATTCCAACCCTCATGTAATCCTTGGTGTAATTCCTCAAATACAACCACAATGTGCTCAAGGCTTGAAATATTAATGAAGTTTGGTTTAGTCCCTAGTTGAATCCATTGAAATCATTTTTAAAATACAAGGGTTTTATTTCACATGTCCTCGAAATCCCAAATATCATAAAGTGCAATGAAATTTAGTGTCAATATTATGAAAAGACTTATTCAAATTGAGAAAACATAGAGGGTGGAATTTTCTCATCTAGTTGGATCTAAAATATTTAAGAGCCTAGTGAAATTCCATTCATACATCTGTCAATAAATTAGACAATTTTCAATACAAAAATCTTGTTGCCATGTAAGGTACATCATGTTGCCACATGACATAGTTTGTGGCTACCACCTTTCATCTTGATTCGCTTCTACTCAAATCACTATGCCATGTGGCTCTATAATTCACAAAACTCATTTCTATTTGGGCATTGGGTCCATGGAAAATACTTGTGAATCTTTGAGACATGAACATCGAAAACTTCCCACCCGTTGGATTTGAAATATTACCAAAAAACATTTAATGAGTCTTAGTGAAGTCCACAAGGAAACCCATGAACTTGGGAAAACATGAGTGGAGATAGTAGGAAACCCTGCGTATAGTTTTTCAATCTCTACATACGTTTCAGACATTAAGCTGAGTCAATCGTCAGGAGTGTGGTGTCTCAATGGGAAAACATATTGAAGAACTAGATTTTCCTAGGATCCTTGACTTGAAATAATATAAAATGTTCCTAATTAACTTGTATAATTCATGGATTTAGAATTTGGGTAGAGTGGAAACATAAAATGAGGGGGATGAGATAACACTTGGAATGTGGCTATCATACTCCCCACCCATGTTCAAATCTAGCTCGCGATATTTTATGATGGACATTGGGGATACCTTGATTCTTCGTGAATAATAGGTGTCTATTCTTTCCATGGATGTAGTCGTGACACCAATGAACCACAATTAAAAAAACACTTGGAATAGAGTTGGAAAATTCAAAAGGGTAACACAAGAAGGAAAAATCTTCCAAAAGCAAAGAACCCCTTACTTAAAAAAATTAAAAGAGAAATTATCCCACGAAGGACCCAACACCTAGGAATATAATATCAAACCCATATTTAACCAATTAATTCTTGTTTTGGGCCCATGAATGAACTTTCATAACTATAAAAACATGAGGTACTTCATGTGCTTGATTATGTAGAGACAAAATGACCAAAAAGATTAGTTAAATGGGGCATTAGGAAGTTTGTACATTTAAGTAACATGGAGAGGAAAAACCATTGCATTTTCAAAGTATCCCTGGATCACACTCCAAGTCTAACTCTAATTCTAATTCTAATTTATATATTAATGTCCACTAAAGACCAAGATTGGCCTATGTGATTGTGAGAATTACAACACTAGAAGATCCCATCACAACAAAAAGGGGGACAATAAAGAAACTAATGAAGAAGGTAGTTGCTTTGTTGAAACCTAATGGCATGGAGTGTTAGAGATTTTACCCATGTTGCTTTGAAGGTATTTTTTTTCAACAACATAATTGTACACCACATTTTCCCCTTGATGAAGAAGTGTACCATGCAACATCCTTGATTTGTGAAGGTAGGTCGAAGGCATAGTAAAGAGAAACATCAACTTTGACATCGCTTGTCTATTTGTAATAGTGTTTTGCATTTTGTTCTACTATGGTGTTATGTTCCACAACAAAACTATGTTCATCATCTTATGCAACAGTCTACACAACTTCCCTGCAACTTCGTAGTGAGGGTCATTAGTGTTTATAGAATGGTGGCACACTTAGAGAGGAGTTAGAGGGTGCATACATGCACCTACCTTGTCTTTACCCAATTTAGTATGTGTTCTAGATTTAGCATTTCATTTTTTTAGAATAGATGCTTGTCTATTTTTTTAGTTTATTTTTCTAGACTTAGCCTTGAGTCATTTTTAGAGATTTTCAATATAATATTTATCTAAAGAACATGAGATTGAGTAAGTTCTAGAGGATGCACTATCCTAAGTTGGGTGCATGCTTATACGCATTAGAAACATTTTCTAATGGGCACACTTCTTTAGGTAGTTGGCTTATGCAATAAGGTGAACTATTCTAAAAAACAATTTAGGATTAGGGTTCTATTCCTAACCTATGATTCTATTTGTAGCATGTATACCTTCTTAGTGTATAAAAGAGAGAAAGATGCAAGGTGTTAAAAAAAATTATGTAACGTCCCTGACCCTCCGACCGGCGAAGAGTACGCTACTACACACCAAAACATTTGGGCATCTAGCCCCATGAACATGTACATTCATAATCATTGTTGAAATGCTGAAATAAAATGCTTGAACTAAAACATGCATACAGGATTATGTATCATACACAGCGGAAGTAACATACATTCATACAAGCATTCAACATGTTCATCATGATCATTAACAGTAAATAGGATTGCAGAAGTAAAATAGAGAAGATTACTAATCTTTATAAAGAAAGCGTTCCGCAACCAGCTATGTCGCTGCAACGTTCCACCCAACCATAGGCTAGCACGCTCCTAGATCTTTCGGCAATGCTGCCACCCCCGAGCCGGGCATGACTCCCCAAGGAATAAGGAACTAACAGGCTTACACATAGCAAGGAATAACAACACAACAAGGGTACACAGTTCAGCCAAGCCAACACAGTTGGGTTTATCAGGCGAACAGGAGCTGGGGAAAAGCTAATGCTAAGCTGGTGAGCTCACTGAAGAGCTGCAGACACCAACACCAGAACCATCCTGGATTCTAGAACACCCACCCACACCCAACACAAGGAAGTCAGCCCCTTCTCTGCAACGCAGTCCCTCAGACCTTGATCTTCCCTCCAGTGCTCTTCAGGGGTTGTGGAGAAGAAATCTAGCTCAATAGCTCTGTCCGTGTGGTTCTCATTCTACCAGGTTTGTCAAGCATCTCAAACCATCATTCACCAACCCAAAAATAGTCCAGGGACCAATCCGATGAACCCACAGCGATCCAACCTTCAATACTTTCGCTGGGAAAATTACACAGATCAGAAAATGATCAAAAGTCACGGCCAACATACATAGTTCAACGCGGATTCACAGGAAGAATCACCCTTGATCCCCTCAATTTGTGGAAAAGCAATCCCAATAATTTCCACTGCGATCCGAATGGTGAACGAAAACAGTACACAGTCCAATGCGTGGAGGCAAACGTCGGTTCTCTGTGTGGATGGAAGAAAACGAATTACAGACCGACAATCAGCGCGAGAAAGAGAGGGAGAACCCCCACACAACGGTTGGTAAAACGTTTTATTCCCCCATCCTGCATGAGGAAGACGAACGGCCAAGATCCGAGGGAGTGGGGAAGAAACGGTTCCCACATCATGGAGAGGAGAGCAAGCGTGGCGTGGTAGTGGTCTACTTGCCAGCCAATTGCTGCCTCAGCTAACAAACGGAAAATTAACCAAGGGAGGTGGCGACACATAGACTTTTTCCTCGTGACTCAAAGTTCCACATCCCCCCCCCCTTTTCCTTATCCTTTGGAATCATGCCCTTTCTCAATTTAGTTGCTGCGAACATAGCTGGTTGAGTTGCTTAATTAAAAAGCGTGTTTACATGACGCCATAATTAAATATATGCCCCATGTCCCGATATACCATTGGTGACCATTCCTAATAAAAAACACAACATGACCAAATCCATGGTGGGGCCTTGGCCTTGAGCTCCACACCAAGATTATTTACAACATATGTATCCTATTTATTTTAATGTACGCGGGGATTAGAACCGAGGTATTACATTCCCCTCCCCCTTAAATAGCACTGTCCTAAGTGCTTTACAAAATTTGAAAAAAATGCTACACTGGTACTGCCTCAGTGTTCCGCAGGATTGAACAAAAATGGATGTGCCAATCGCATGGCATCCTCCAGCTCCCGCGTAGCCTCTTCAGGTCCGTAATGCTCCCACTACACCTTTACCTGCCCTATGGATCGGTTCCGGAGCATTGTGACCTTCCTGTCGAGGATGCGCATTGGCTCGATTTGGAATTTTCCCTCGGGTTCCACCTGAATCACATCCCAATTTATCACATGGTTAGGATCATGTACATATTTCTTAAGCAAAGAAACATGAAAAACATTATGAGCTCTAGTATTAGCAGGCAATGCAATTTTATATGCAACAGGCCCTATCCTCTCAAGCACTTCAAATGGCCCACAATATCTAGGTGACAACTTGGCACAACTTCCAAGCTTCAAGGAACTTTTCTTTGCCCTCACTCTGAGGTAAACATGATCCCCAACACTGAACTCCCTGTTCACCCTATGCTTATCTGCATATATTTTCTGTCTGTCCTGTGCTGCTTTCAAATTATGCCTAATCTTTACAACTTCTTGCTCCATCTCCTTGAGCAATTCTGGCCCAAGCACAATTCTGTTCACCGGGTTATCCCAAGTCACTTGTCAAAACCCCAAAATTTCGAAAAATTT